>CANNZV010003118.1:0-72379 GCA_947561585.1 Caprella mutica
GGTAGTACCTACATTAGGAATTTAGGCTTGGTGCCTTACCCTGCCTACCTAAACTGGTGCCTGAGTTATGTTTTTGAAGTGTGATTTTCTTCAAATTTCCCATCTTTGTGAATACTCTGTTTCTCCTAAAGGTATATTGATATCATATATTCACTTTCATTATATTTTGATGTTTTAAAGTAGTTATTTAACTTATTTTAGTCTATTTATGTTAGCCATAGGCACATAGATGATAGCTCATAGGTATTGTAGGAAGTTAGGAACTAGTAAACTATTCTCCAAGAAACCCTTTATTTTGTTTTCTGTTCTCAGTAAAATACCTGTAAATATTAAAGAAACTTAAAGATTGTTCACTCAGAAAATATTAGAAGTGCCCCATATGTTAATGTTGCAGATTAGGCCTTAAACTGAGGCCCTTAGTGATGTCACTGATGTGGGTAAAAATAGCCACTTTCCCAATAGGTGCCTAATGCTGAAAATTTATTGAATCGGGTTATACCTAGCTTATTACAGTCTAAAAAGCGTTTCCATGTCACCAAGGACCTCTGGCCTCTGGCGACATTTTTTTGATTTAGATTGGACTTAGGACTTTGGAGATGATATATTTACAAGATTTTTGAGACTAGCTATTGCATTTCCTAATTAATTCCTATGCTTACAAATTACATGTAGACATGATTAGTTAGGTAGCCAGTCTGGAAAAATAGGTGCTTTCTGATGAACTAATTACTCTGTTGGAGTTTTACAGACTTCAAAAATTAATGGTAAATTGCTAAAAATTGTATAATCCGCAGCATTTAGCATATAGAGTTCATCTGTTAGCCTAAGCAGTTTTCCAGACTGGTTAGGTAGGTACCATTTAGTCACATTTTCTGTTGTCTAAAACCTGTTACAGTTAAACTGAATTCATATTGAAATGTTGCATGTCAAAAGAAGTGTAATGCTTGTCAAATAATTTTTTGAATTTGAAGCCAATCTTCAGAATATGGAACTCATAATGGGAGATATTTGGGATACTCTAGGACTAATATCTAATGAACAATTTACAATTGATTGCTTATAGTTATTTACATAAATTTTGCTATAAAACATTTATAAATTAATCACTATAAATTTACCGTGAACAGGCTGAACAGAATAACACCACACTGGAAACTTTGGTAGGTCCAGTCTGCAAAAGATGCATGAAGTTGGGAAGTTTATCCGGCGACTGTTTAGACTTTAAATTAGTCTCCTGAATTATCCAGCGACAATTTTCTAATTAATTCCTATGTTTACTTCTAATTATTGGAGAGTTTTTTGAAATTTTTGGCCATTTTGGAGAGAAATTTGAAAATCATTGGAGAGAAATTGACCAAAAAAAATATCCGGAGACTAACTGTGCATGTTTTGCAGACTGGTGGTAGGTTGCACCCGCGAGGGCTATTTTGCCGTGCGGCACCTTGGAATGGGTGTGCACGGCGCACACCCCTCTACGGGCTGTGGGAGAAGGGAGGGGGGGGGGTGTCATGTATATGTTTTAAAAATCAGAACCACATCAAACTATACAATAATTTAAACATCTATTATGGATTCTCTAGAGTCGGCTAGGGCATTGTATGTGGTCACATTAAACTATAAGTAAATTTAAATCTCTGTTTTGATTCTCCAAGGCATTGGGCATTAGATGCGGTGACTTCAAACTATACGTAAATTTATGCATCGATTTTTAAATCGATTTTTTTATTCATTAATTCAAACTAGCTTGGTATTCCGTTTTTTATTAATTGTTACGGAATGCTTAAATTGAGACCAATTTAAACATTCCATAACAATTCCCAATGAGCGGATTGCCATGCTAGTTTAAATAATGAATAAAAATCGATGTATAAATTTACGTATAGTTTGAAGTGACCGCATCTAATGCCCAATGCCCTTGAGAATTAAAACATTTTTAAATTTACGTATAGTATAGTTTGACGTGACCGCATCTAATCATTCTAATGTAACGTATTGGCTGAGAAAATATTTAATCAATATAGACCATGGAATATAGGAAGATATCTGCTCTAGTTCCCCTCATAATTATTGGTAGATGACAGTTAATACATATACTTATACACATCATACCAGTTTTAAGATATACAATATACCGCATATCTTATATATACGTTAGTAATATATGACATCAACTACTGCTACAGACCTACAGTAGCACTGTAGCAGTAGTTAAATGCCAGGTAATAAAACATGTCTAAACTCGCCATTTTAATGGCGAGTTTGTGACAGTTATTTTGAGCCCTTCAATTGCAAATGGTGAGAAATATCTATTTGTCTCCTATGCTACTTGCTATGTTATTTTGGAAAGAATTCATGACAATTTGATCATTTTGGAGAGAAATTTGGTGATTTTTGGAGAGAGCTGTAGAGATAAATGGAGAATTTAATTTATGCAATAAGCCTATAAGGTACTGCATTCATATGCCAGTCTGTAAACCATGCACATTCATATGCCAGTTTGTAAACCATGCACATATCTGGAGCCTGATTGTGCATTGCACAATCAGGCTCCAGATATTTAATTTTGAGGCAATTTCTCTCCAAAGATTTCCAAATTTCTCTCTTGTATGGTCAAAAATCTTAAAATACTCTCTAATAATTAATAATTTCATGTAAATATTGGAATTAATTGGAAAATTGTTGCCGAATAATTCAGGAGTCTTGAAGACTTTCAAGACCTCTATAGTCTCTCAGTCGCTGGATAAACTTAGCAACTTTACGGATCTTTTGCAGACTGGATACTGGAGAGAAATTTGGAAAATTTTGGAGAGAAATTGTCTCAAAAATTAAATATCTGGAGACTGATTGTGCATTCTTTGCAGACTGGCATATGAATGCAGTGCCCAATAGGCTTATTGCATAAACTCTCCATTTGTCCTTCCAGCTCTTGCCATAAATCACCAAATTTCTCTCCAAAATGATCAAATTGTCATAAATTTTCTCCAAAATAACATAGCAAATAGCATAGGAGACAAATAGATATTTCTCACCATTTGCAATTGAAGGGCTCAAAATAACTGTCACAAACTCATTTTTAAAATGGCGAGTTTGGATATGCTTTATTAGCTGGCATGTGATTAATGGAATTGTTTTTGAAAATTCCAGATATATGGTGACAATGATTATCCTTAAAATTTAATCTTGAAGAGTCGGAGACTTTGCAGTAGGCCAGAGTAAAAAGTTTGTCAAAACAGTCTCCAAGAATTTATTTTGAGGACTATTCTGGAAATTATATCTCCAAAATGATTAGATTTCTTAAAAAACGTCTCCAATAGTATAATAAATAGTTTATTAAATCAATAAATCAATTAGGAAATAGTCAGCAAAATCTTGTAACATAATATTTTTAAGAAAAAGTTGCCAAGCGGCCAAATTTCATTGGCGACGTTGACACGCTTTGCTGCCTAGCAGTCAAGTGATGCTGCTGCAACTGTTTTTTTTACAAATAAGGTACACTTTACTTTATTAAGTACATTACATATTATTAAACACATTTTTGACAGTGGCAAGTGTGATATTTAACTATTTTTTTGTCAATAGTGAGTTTTGGCTTAGGGATATGTTGACAGCTGACAAAGATTATGATACAAAAACATGTTATAGTCCAGTTTGAAAAATATGAGGGGATATATAGATATTCACTGAGAACAATAATTGTGAATCATTTCCAAAATTTGAATTAATTTTATTTTGAACAGAGAGTGAAATCTCTGTTATTGCTAACACCTTTCCAGTTTTAACAGATTGGGAATCAGGTATCCGTAGATTTTCAAATTTAAATTAGATTTCATCAAATCCTTAATAGGTACTAGGTGGAGGTTTAGAAACGTTTTTTTTTTTTACTTATGATCTAAGAATAGTCTTCGAAATTCTAATAAAAAGTTATATTTTTATTATAATAGAATATTTATCTTTCTTAAATTGAATATAAAAGGACTAGGATGTTCACTTTCAATTTTCCAAGCTTTCCTTCCATTGTATTTCTGCAATTTCAATATAATTCAAGAAGAATGAGATTATTTATACCCACCCAATAATTGAAGTCCCTCCATGGCAATATTTATCTCCCCAGTCATTTGACAAAACTCCCATACTTTATAGCTATTTTGAATAGTGATTTCCAGGAGATGAATTTTATAATATTATAATTTAATTGAACTATCTTGACACCTACCTTTCACCAATTTTGATTTTATATGTTCTTAAGTGTGTTGTATTTATTCATTTACATGATTTCTATCATAATGCACTAATTAGTAATGTACAAATAAATAAATTTTAATATATCTCATTATAACCTCAAGATATTCTGCATTATAGCTAAGTATACATTTTAAATATTCATAAAATATGGGTGTTTTTGATTTAATACTGAAATAGGTTCTGATTTTTTTATAATTATTTCTTTGAGATGAAGTGCCTATTTAATTATTATTTGAATAATTCATGATATCTGAATATAGTCCTCATGACGCCTAAAAAAGCTAAATGATTATTGTTTATTTTTTATAACTTGAACTCTTAATAATTTACTTCTTCCAATAACTGAAATTTTTGATACGTTATTAATAACAATAACTTAAAATACTATATGAAGCGAATAAAGAAGTTGTTCTTAGCAAGTTGCATTGTTGAGCCATCAATTAGTGAATTTACCTGCCTTCCAACATTTGGTAGTCAATTGATAATTTGTTCTCTCTACTTAGAAATATGAGCAATAAATATCTTTATCACTGACTGAGTTCATTTAAAGCTGTGCACAATTTCATATCTAAATGCTGACAAATTCAATATTGATTACAGCAATATCATGAGGAGCATCAAGTTATTTTGTATATATTTAGAGAATTGGTCATAGTGAAAGGATTTTATTGTTTTTTCTATGACCTTTTGTGATTTTTTTTGTTGTCTAGTGCTTATCTTATGGATTATCATCTAATACATTTCCTTAACATTTGCATCAGTAAAACTCCATAATTCTCATTGGTGTTCAATTAATTCTCATATATCTATTACTCAATTATTCAAGTATAAATTTATGGTTGATAATTTATTTTCTTCATTCTTATTAAATTATTAGTATCTCATGGATGTGAGGAAGGAGAACCAGTATTGAAGTTTCTCATTATCACTCTATTGTATCTTGATATGGATGGCTACATTTTATTGTTGGCATGAATTTTAAATTCTACTCAAAATCAATTTATTAATTATCATTATTTTTATTTTTATACCTTACTAATCATTGACTATTTTCAAATCAATTTACAGAAATTATTCTTTCAGTTCCAATATGCCTAAAAGAATAATAGATGATAGTTCATCTAATGAAGATGAACTCTTCGAAAATAGAAACCGAATAGTTCCTTTTACATGCAAGAAAAAAGTAACTATAAAAAAGTTCAAAATCCGTTCAGCTACTCCTTGCCCTGAATGTGCAAAACTTATTATAAATTTACCGCGCCACCTCAGAGATGTCCATGGATGGGCTTGGAATAATGCAAAATATGCGAAAGTCAATTTGAAACTACGTTATGATGGTCCGAGAAAATCTGAAACGAAAAGGAAATACTATAAGCGGAAAAATACATTCAAATGTCCAATTACATCATGCCAAGCAGAACTTACAAGAATAGATAGGCATCTTGCAACCGTCCACAAAATATCTGTCATCGAACAGGTCAAAATGTTTGGCTCAACCTTTACCGAGAAAACTTCTGATATATCTTCGGATAATATTCCGGTTGATGTTGAGCCAACATCTGATATTTTGACTAATAAAAATGAAGATGTCCCTGTGCATTCTCACAATGAAGGTACCGCTTCCCCCTTTCCTACCAGCAACCGTGCCTCCTCTTCTCCCAGCAACCGTGCCTCCTCTTCTACCAGAAATCGTGCCTCCTCTCCTACCAGAAATCGTGCATCTTCTCCTACCAGAAATCGTGCCTCCTCTCCTACCAGAAACCGTGCCTCTTCTCCTACCAGAAATCGTGCCTCCTCTCCTACCAGAAACCGTGCCTCCTCTCCTACCACCAACCGTGCCTCCTCTTCTACCAGAAACCGTGCCTCCTCTTCTACCAGAAACCGTGCCTCCTCTTCTACCAAAAACCGTGCCTCCTCTTCTACCAGAAACCGTGCCTCTTCTCCTACCAGAAACCGTGCCTCCTCTTCTACCAGAAACCGTGCCTCCTCTTCTACCAGAAACCGTGCCTCCTCTTCTACCAGAAACCGTGCCTCCTCTTCTACCAGAAACCATGCCTCTTCTCCTACCAGAAACCGTGCCTCCTCTCCTACCGGAAACCGTGCCTCCTCTCCTTCCAGAAACCGTGCCTCTTCTCCTACCAGAAACCGTACCTCTTCTCCTACCAGAAACCGTGCCTCCTCTTCTACCAGAAACCGTGCCTCCTCTTCTACCAGAAACCGTGCCTCCTCTCCTACCAGAAACCGTGCCTCCTCTCCTACCAGAAACCGTGCCTCCTCTTCTACCAGAAACTGTGCCTCCTCTCCTACCAGAAACTGTGCCTCCTCTCCTACCGGAAACTGTGCCTCCTCTCCTACCGGAAACTGTGCCTCCTCTCCTACCGGAAACCGTGCCTCCTCTCCTACCGGAAACCGTGCCTCCTCTCCTACCGGAAACCGTGCCTCCTCTCCTACCGGAAACCGTGCCTCCTCTCTTACCGGAAACCGTGCCTCCTCTCCTACCGGAAACCGTGCCTCCTCTACTACCAACAACCGTGCGTCTTCTTCTATCAGCAACCGTGAACAAATTCATGAGACTTACAATATCACTGAAATCAATTATTCTTCACATAATGACTCACTAGATATTGATGTTTTGTCTTGTGAATCTGATGCAGAAGAAGATCTGGGAGTCAGATCAATTGAATATTTCTTTTGCAAGTTCAAGGAATATATGGAGCACAAATCACTGGAACGAAAAACTGTAATCGGAAACATTCAAAGAGCAAGAACGATTTACACAAGAATGGAAACATATAACTATAGAGACATCTTCAAGTCAGATCGCGTGATGGACGCAATTCAAATGGGCCTCAGTAATAGGCAAGAAAATTCAAAAATTACAGCTCAGACTGAAAGATCATACATGTCTACAGTGAATAAGATTGGTCAGTTCTTCGTTCGTTTCCCAGATTTTGATCAATTTTGCACAGCTGCAAAAACTGCAAAACTTAAAGAAGATTTATCAGATTACCTGCAGAACAAGAGAAAAAAAGTGAGTGAAGAGAAATGGAAAAAAAATCAACAAGATGCTGCCAATATGCCAACAGAAGATTCTGTATTGTGCTATATAAATTCCCAGCAGAGGAATTCTGTCATTGAATTTTTGGAAAACTTTGTACCTGGTACTCAAAAAGTTATTGACAATACCCGCAAATATGAGAACATATCTCTCATCAACGGGTACTTTTTCATCGAGATGAGTCTCGACAATGGCAATCGTGCTGGTGAAGTTAAGAATATGACTTTAGAGGAGTATGAAAATGGAAAAATCAATGAAGATGGCAGTCTTGTCATTGAAGTTAAGGACCATAAAACGTACTACATGTATGGCCCTGCTACTGTTGTTATCAATCCTGATTTACGCTTGCACATGCAGATATATGCTAATTCATTTAGAGCAAAAATTGCTAAAGATTGCCACGGATACTTTTTTGTTAGCTCCGAAGGATCTCAAATCCTAAGTGGTAATATATCACGATTGATGCAAAATCTTTGGGACTACTGTGGAGCTACAGGAAAGGTTGGGCACTCAATTATGCGAAAAATGACGGTTACTAGAGTGTACCAACATGCTCCAAACATGAGCTCTCTACTAGCTCAAAAAATGAATCATCGTGAATCAACAGCAAAAAATGTTTATTTTGCAAGCGAAAAATCGGCGAATTCTATTCCTGTTTCTCGGAAAATTCGATCTTCCATTCTTGGTGCTTCTACTCCTGAAATAAAAAATTTTAAATTGAAGAAAGAAGTTCTAGAAGCTTCTATAAATGTCATGGAGCAGACGCCATCACCTAAGCGAAATTATGTAATCATTCCGATCCCTAAGCAAGAGATAATATCGAAATACGATATAAGAACAAATGATCTACCGAACAACCAGTCAATAGTTAAGCTATATAAGTCAAGTAAGAAGAAACAGGCTAATCGTTCCTCTCCAGATAGAATACCTTATGAATCTATGATTTTAACCCAAGATAGAGCGGTTTGTGAAACTTATCCTATCACTAAGTCAGAAGTTTATTCTCCGAAGATGAAAGTTTCTGCTGGAAACAGCGCATTCATGGAAACTGATGATTATGGTAAATCCATATTTACTCCTCTTAAAGAAAAACCTAGCTTGATAACGTCGCCACTAAAAGTGACACCGGATTTTCAGATGAGACGTGATTACAAGAATAAATGGAACATTTCTGAAGAGGCAGCACTTTACAAGTCATGTATAGCTCTCCTTTCAGAGGAAAATGTTCCAATAAGTGTATCTAAATACACCGAGCGGCTCCATAACACTTTTGAAGGTAGAAATATCCTGTCAAAATTTGACCAACCCTCTATTTTGCAAAAGCTGAAGTATTTGAGGGTAAAAGAACGAAAAAATGCTAATGATCTTCTTATGAAATACATAAAGCATAAGAAGATCAGGAAATCTCTTTGTTTGTAATTTTTGTTTTGTTATCTTTGTGTTGCATACGTTTTTCAAGAAGGATGTTTATTATTGTTCATCATATCAATTTAATTGAATAATTTGTTTCAAATTTTTGTTTTGTTATCTTTGTGTTGCATACGTTTTTCAAGAAGGATGTTTATTAAATTTAATTGATTAAATTGTTTCCAATTTTTTTTATATTCTACCATGTTTATCATTTTTTTTATTGCTTCAAGTAGGCTTCATTTACTACCAATTCTTCATTTTCCGCCTCCAGGGGCTCTATACTGAAGCTGTAGGTGGGGTCCCTTGGGCCCCGAACTGTTGTAATTTGGAATATGGATTGTCTTTTTTCATTTTACCATGTTTATAATTTTTTTAACGCTACTTACAGTTTTAGAGGATAGCGCTAGTGTTATGCTCTTCAACTACGAGGTCTTAGATTTTGTGTTAGGTAGGCTCGTAGGCTTCATTTACTATCAACTCTTCATTTTCCTCTTCCATCCGTGAGTGCAGCCACCGGTGCTTGTGTTCCGTTTCGTCACATTCCTTGGTAAGTGACTGTATTCATGGAGTAGCTTTTCTGCATCCATGAGCTTTGTCACCGACGGTGGTAAGTGACTTTGTTCATGGAGCCACTTTCATCTGACTGCTTTTTCCAGTCCCTTCTATTTAATTTCCTTTTGATGTCAGCGATATGGCCTTTGGTTTCGAAGCAGACGTTAAACCCCCTAAATTAATCTTCATTTTCCTCTTCTAACCGTGAATGCATGGTGACTTTGTTCATTGAACCACTTTCCTTTCTGACTACTTCTATGAGTCCCTTGTACTTGATTTCCATTTCAAAAATAGGTATGTGTGTTTTTTCAAATGGATCTACCTTTATAATATCGTTTTATAGAATGGTATGAAATTTAATTGTCATTTTTTTTAAAATATTGCAAAAGTTGCACAGTACCAACAATTCACAAAAAAGTAACAAGTTTTTTTAAAATTTCACGAAAGTAGCATAGTACCAACAACCAACATCAGAATTTAAAAAGGTGCATAGTACCTTCAAAAGATGCTCAGTACCAACTAAAGTTGCATAGTACCAGAAAAGTTGCACAGTACCAACTGAAGTTGCATAGTACCAAGGGTGCATGGTACCAACCATAAAAAGTTGCACAGTACCAACAAAGTTGTATGGTTCCAGTTTTTTGGTTGCATAGTACGGTGATTCCTCCCTCTCTTTCTGTAAGATTTCAATTGTATCGGTACATATGATAATGACATCTAAGACTTTTTTTTACATTAATGTTTATGCGTATTTCCACTGAGCATTTAATTGTAAGTGAAGAATCAAGATAAAATTAATACGAATGAAAAACATATTTAATTTACCCATAACAGCTTGTAGGCCTGTTTCAATCATTGCTATTGGTAGGCCAAGACAAATATCTTGGGTTATTTTGTCTTTTTGTTCTCTTTCAAAACTACAATCCAAGTTATTGCAGTTCATAACTGGAAGCTTCGGATAAATGTTGACAGATATCGAGGACATTGTTAGAAATTGGGAATGTAAAATGGTGATTTAGAATTTTGGGAATGATTGTTGATGAAAAATATAAATATCTATTAATTAATGTGCTCGTATGAAAACATCAAACTTTTGGTTCATTCTTTTTTGAAATAAAATATTTTCTATCGAGAGACTGGAATAAATAATCAGAAGAATATTAATAATTAACCCTTAACGGTCTGACAAAATCTAGGTCTCTAAAGGTCTGGTGTCGAGTGTCGACATAAAGTACACAATTTTGATAATTAGGAATCTAACGTACTGAATTATAAGATTTTTTTGTCAGTTAATAGCTTTTATCTCATAAATAAACTGTTCAAAATTAAATATACAAACGAATGATATGAAAAAGTGGGTGACCGGACATTTCGCCGCTGAAAATTCACCATGAGGACAACTCGCCGTCAGGATAATTCTCCGACAAAACAACTCGCTGTGTTATATGTTTTACTGCCATATATTTTACCGTGCTTTATGTTTTAACGCCATATACACCATTTATATATAAAAAAATAATATGAATATAAACGGAGTGTTGTAAATTAATTATCAAATTTTCTTAGCCCATTTGAAAATGTTTTCTTTTCCATTTCAAAAGTTAAATGATACATTTATTGAATAAATATATAATCTTAACTATTATAAACATAGTGTGTGTTGTAAATTAACAATAACATTTGCTTAGTTCTATTAGAAAGTATTTGGCTAAATATAATTTGCAATTGCAAAGAGAACAAGTTCAGGTGTCTTCTTTCTTAACCCGTTTAATGACCTGCAAAAATTACTTTAAATTAAAACTAGTACATCAGACTAAATAAAATGTTCTCTAACTAGAAGGTCTTAGATTTTTGTATTAAGTAGGTTGAAAAGATATCCATGAATTGATTCAGTAGGTAAATACCGGTCTTGGTACGTTCGTAACTTGGACATTTGCTAATATATTCTAAGTAAATGCATCAAAGACAAATGTGATTCTTTTCTCGAATCGGTTAGATTGTCGTTCAATTGAGTCTAGGATTGTTTTTTTGGGGCTGGAAGTTGACAGTAATCTGAAGGGTCTCTCCTTTGAATTAAGAAATAGTACGCAATTTACAAACTATGTGCTTATTACTTTCACAAATGCAATTGTCGTTTTCAATGTTATACAAGTAAGCTCTCAACCAAAGATGTGACACATTTCCGGCATTGAAAGGGAAAGGCCATTTTTCAATTATAGAAATCAGAAAAAAGGCAATGTGATTGTTATTAAGAAAGAAGATTTTTGAATCATGAGAGCAATAAAGAACAATTCATTAAATTGCGTCTTGAAGACTTCAATAGCAATGACATGAAGACACTTCAGGCAATGTATGACGCAGATTTGCTGATTGTATTAACAACTATAAGAATATCTGAAACTCATGACGAAGTGGTTATTGAGAGGATACGTGAGTGTCACTTCACCTGGTTTACATGACATCAAGCTAATATCGGACAAAAGTGATTCATGTAAGAAATGAAACATAAAGCATGTAATCGGAGTACTTGGACTAAGCATTGCCAAACTGATATTGCCAACACATGCACTTCTAGGATGGGATACAACCTCTAGGGAACATTCCATTGGGAAGGGAGCAGAACTGAAAAAGTGAAGAACTGATCCTAATTTCAAAAAGATATGATGCCTTTTCTCAACATAATACCTCAAAAAGATGATATATCCCATGCATGCTGGTGAGAGATTACTGTTACTCCATACTATTACATGGAGTAACAAAATCATCGAATCTCGATCACCATCGATTATGGGGGTATATTAATAAAGTGTGTACGTACTTGGAAAAAATCTCTCCAGCCTGAGATGCTCTGCCCATCATTCCATTCGCTGAGTGTTTTCCATCAGGTTCAAGCAAGGATAGGGAATGATTTGAATCCTCTTGAATTTAGGTTGAGAATTGAAAATGAATGGCTGATGCCAAATTACACTTCTAAGCCCCCTGCTTCATATTCCCTCTTGAAAATGATTAGATGAAACTGCAAAGGGGATTGTAGTACTAAAAGTAGTACCTGATTCAGATATTTCCTTGCGATGCTCCAATATTTGTGGTCAATGAAGAGGAGTATCTTGCCATAATTGTATGGAATATGATTTAAATGATAGTACTGTGTAGACTTATAAGTGAAATATAAATAAATTGCGTTTCATTAGCCGCAATTAGCAAAGGAGTGACATTTTTTCTACCAGAAAGGTGCTTCAAAAAAATTCCACGGTTATTGAAACACTGTTTTTAACCCTTCAAAATGAATTTCTTCAATAACTTTCAAATCCAATGACATAAAGTGGTAAACTTTTTTTCTGTCACAACACCTATAAAGTAACATATGTGTAAATTAACTTTCTAATTTTTTTTTCCTAATTTTCTCTAGATTGACCGGACTATTATATGGTTATGTTAAACTAAATTATTTTGGTTTGCTCCCAAACGTCCAAACTATGTTTTTATGAATTCCTTTCTTATTGTGTGAAGGTAGAGAAAAGAAGGTGGGGAAGTGTGTACGATTTCATGTGTGCTATTTCGTGTGTGCCACTAATTACATTAGTGAGTAATGATAAATTAAGGTGGGGGAAGTGTTAGTGTGATAAGTGAAGGTAAGGGATGTGAAGGTAGGGAAAGTGTCAGTGAGAGAAGTGAATATGGAGATGTGAAGATGGGGCAAGTGTAGGTGGGGAAAGTGTATACGATAGCATGTATGTTATTTTGTGTCTGTGTTGCTTATTAAAGTATTGAGTGATAGTAAATGAACGTGAAGGAAGTGAAGGGGAAGAAGTGTAGGTTGGAAAAGTGAATGGGGGGGGGGGGGGGGAGTGTGTAGGCTTAGGGAAGTGAAAGTGAGAGAAGTGTAAGTAAGGGAAAGGTAGTCGGTTGAAATGAAGGTGGAAGAAATAATTATTCTACTAAAGTAATTGAGCGATTGTAAGTGAAAGTGGTCCTGTACCTATATGCCTAGCACGCTGCCTAAATGCTGATGGGCGGTCCGTAGCGATATCTAAACTATTAAATTACTAATGTTGCGGTCGTGTCCGAGCATCCCAGTCGGTCAGAGCATCAACAGTTACACATCGTTCAATCCAGATAGGAACAGGAGCCCGGAATAGTTCTGCGCAGTTAGGACGGAGTGAAATTAGCTTTCAAAGCTGTCAGTTTGGCTCCCAAGATGCGTTTTCACTGTTCTTTGACTGCCAGGGTGACTACTCTGATCGGTTTGACCGCTGCCTCAAATCTGCTCCTATTTTCAATTGGGTAGTGTTTTTATTGGTACAAGATTGAACTGTGATGCCACTCTTGTCTATCATTGTCTGTTCACATTTCAAGTAATAGCATATTTTTTTTTACCATATAACAAGAAACTAGTTAACAATCTTCAAATGAAAAATACCTATTTGTATTTTATAACATTTACGTGAAGTATGTATAAATTACTTCAACTATGCAGTATTTCAAATGTTATTACTTATTACAATATAGCTCAAGAATAATTAGGAGTCGTTCATCGACATTAATTCTTTTATGTCTTGCAAGTTTTACAAAAGGAACAATTTCTTGTTATTTAGTTCAATTGACTTATATAAGATCACAAATGGGAAACTTTCTGATTCACCTATTCGAAAGTTTATCCTGTGAGGACTAACAGAGTTAGTGTTTTATCAATTTTCAATCTTTCATTATCCAATTTTTGATTTTTTCAATTCACTCCTTGATTTGTTTCATGATTGTAAAAGATAATATTTCTTTTTATTATTAAGATGTGTTGAAAAGTTTCAATATGAATTAGAGCCTGCACTTTTAATGCACAGAACATTCAAATCAATTTTGGAGAATTCGATTTAGGAATTTTACTAATTAGAAAAACAAGAAGTGATCTGACTGAAGATATGTACTAATTTACAACTATGATTATTGATTTATCTTCACAGCTTGCATGAATATAAAAATACATATATTTTCTATTCTAATTAAATGCATACCAATTTTATATATAGTAAAATCATTTCATTCAGAATATGACAGAGAAATTAGTTTCCAGAACCAATGTAAGCTACCCGAGTGAAAATAGGAGCAGTTTCGAGGCAGCGGTTAAGCCGATCAGTTAAGTCATCATGGCAGTTAGGGAGCAGCGAGAGCACAGCTTGGGAGCCAAACTGACCGCTTTGCGGGCTAATTCTTCTCCGGTGTAACTGCAAAGAACTACTCTGGGCACCTGCTCCTATTTGCCTAGCGTTCTGCCTAACTGCGGATGCGCGGCCCCTACCTTAGGGGCCGCGAGGTTTAACCTTAAAGGTTCTCTACTCTACTAGTTTGTCTTAAAATTATTTTCTCTCATTCACAAGTGCACTAAAATGTACGGAGGTATCTTTATAATGTTTAGTGTTGCATACAGTATGGACAACAAAAGAGGAATCTAGAATTAAACTGCTTATAACTTCGGAAAAAATTAAGCTATTTCAATTCTTTAGGTATTATATTCTGAAAAAAAAATTAATCACTTTGAAAAATGACCTCAAATTGGTATTATGTTTCTTTTCTCAGCGTTATGTTGAAAAACAGAAGTATACAATTTAGTTACACAAAAGTGCTTTTTTGTAGCCAATTTAATTAACATGCAAGCCTAACAATATAGATATATACAAATTAGATTTGTTTCTTAGAAACTGAATTTTAATTATGACGGATAAATCCCGTGATTTCTCTGTTCGTTTGATTCGTAGTCTTCCTTTACTATCAATTCTTCATTTTCATCTTTTATTCGTTTGTACAGTCACTGGAGCTTGTGTCCCTTTTTATCACATTGTTTGGTAAATGACGCCATTCACGAAGTAGCTTTTCTGCATTCATGAGCTTTGTCACTGACGGTGGTAGGTAACTTTGTTCATGGAGCCAATTTTCTTTCTGACTACTTTTTCCAGTACCATATACATAATTTACCTTTGGCGTCGGCGATATATGGCCTTTTGTTCCGAATCAGACGTTAAAGCCCTACTAAATTAATAATAAAAATCTTACTATAAAGAAAGCCATCAACATCTTGTTAAACTCTTTGTCTCGTCTATATTCAGTCCTTTTTCTTTATAATTAATCAATAAAGATATTGCTAAATTCACGTTTAGCAAAAAAACGTTAATATTTCTGTTAATGGTGTTGCGATGGTATTTCAAAATGTGTATGATTATAAATGATGAACACTTAATAGAAAAGAAACATGTTGCATTAGTTTCAATAATAAATAAAATCATGCTACATTAATTTCACGAAAAACAACAAAACATGTTGCATCAGTTTCACAATAAATAGTTACGTCTTTGACAATAAAAATCAAAGAATTTCAGTTACTAAAATCAATTGGTTATTAAATGATTATTAAATATTTCAAACCGAAATGTATCTCTCAGGCTCATTCATCGTTCCATGGTTGAATAGATTTTTTAACTTGTCAATGAAAGATGAACGAACAGTGAAAAATTTCTTTACATATAAGAGTCGAATACTTTTAATAATAATAATAACTTTATTGAAATCTTTCAACATGTACTTGGAAATACATAAACAATCTTTTTATTTTAGAGTTTTTGTACATTAAAGAATCAAGCCCAGTTTAGACCACATTTGATCTTTCGGGCAAGTTTGGCATATTTTTATAGACTAAAATATATATTTTTACTTTGTCATTGTGAAAATATCCTTCACATAAAATTCGAATACTTTTGTATTCAATTCTGTATTTTTTTATAGAGTAAATTTTTTTTGGTTTGTTAATATATTGTTAATATATTTAATAGTGGCAATTTTCCACACTGGCAATTTTCCTCAGTTGCAATTTTCCGGGTGGAAGTTTTCCCACAGTGGTATTATCCCAGTGGCAATTTCCCAAGACTGGCAGTTTTCCCAGTGGCAATCATCCCAGCAGTAATTTTCCACGCACGTTTCGTTTTTCATAATAGTAGATTAATAGACTTTTGCAAATAGGACGTGCATGTAAAAAAATTGTAGTTATTGTCCAGTGTTTAATTTAATGAATAAGAATGCATAATATCTCATGACAATGTATAATATAAATTGCTAACATTCACTATGATTTAATTTTTCGCAATGATTGATAATCATAAACAAAAATATCATAGTCTCTCTGCTATTTCCTATATTATATAAATAATAAATATACTAGAGAAAAGTTTGTGAATAGTTAGGAAAGTTTAACAGGTCTTCCACATAAATATCAGTCTGGTATATTTTCCTCTTTTAGTTTACTTTATTTCTCGAAAACCTACACTAAATTGTTATTGTTTTATTCATTTATTCCCGAACAAATTTGTCTTGTTTGAGGGACTTCTTAGATAATGATTGGTTTTACCATCTTGAGTTGAGTTTAAGGTAAATCTGTAAATATCATATTAATCTTTGATGAAATTTAAAGTTTAAAATATATTTTAAGAGAAATGGTCGTGAATTTGAAACGAGTTACGTTATAACTTACGACAGACTTAATTAAGATGTAAAACCAACAATTACAATTCACTTTAAAATTTTTAACTGGACACCAAAAAGATTACACACTCAAATTCATGCAATCAACACGCATGAATAATTTGAATAATTAACATTCATTAGAGCCCTAATTACGCAGACGTGAGAGGTATTAACGGAAATAGAAATGTGCTACGTTCCACACCTAGTTACCTTTTTGGTCGTTATCCAAAAAACGATATTGTGGATATTACAAAAAAAAAATGGATTTTTCATTCCAAAACCAGGAAAGTATCATAGGGGTCAATAATTATATTAACGAAACAGTTTAACTAACGATCTTGTAATCTGATAAAGTTAAACAGGATGACAATATTTGTGACATATAAGATATTATTTTTATATTAGATATGGAAATGTAAAATGGTTGTATACAAAGATCTATTTTTAAAATATGTTTTTAATAAAATTTGTGATGGCTAAATCTTTCGGTCTCCCAACATTGGTTCCGTTTCATAATGATTTTATTAAGGAACAATTGTATAAAAAAAGTTGGAATTATGAAAGATAAATTGTGTACTGTATTTATTGCAAGAATATAATATCATTATCAGTTTTAAAATAATTGTATGTGAGATAAATGATTCTGTACATGTTTGACTTTTTCTTATCATGATATTTAAGTGGAAAATCGGTCTCTGAAATTTCAGTCTGAAGTGTGAAAAAAAATGTATCAGTTACTATGTTAGAGGTATTGTGGGAGTACCGCACCCTCGATCTCTAAACCCTCTCCCAGATCACTGTACAATCATGAAGTTTACAGTACAAAAACTAAACTAACAGATGCAGTAAATTACACAACGGTCTTATATATTGAGAGTTTCAAAATCATCTTCATTCATTCTGGGGAAAATTGATCAGAAGACCGAATTTTCCAGATCCAAATTTCCGAGACCGAATTTTCCTAAACCAGAAAATAGATAGATTCAACACAATGATAGTGTGAAAAAAAATTCATTTATAATATTTCTATCCTGCAGATCTAGATTTATAATTTTCAGAATGCGAGCAAAAAGTTTATCTCTCAGAAAATTATTTGAAATTTTGGAAATGGAAAAATGCATAATTGCAATGTTCTATAATAACGTTATTTGTTTGATAAAATAATGTTTCATCCATTAAATCGGTTACATAGCTTTAATATTAATTTAAACAGTTTTTGATCAGACTTTTTAATACATAAAAATATAGTAAACCGCAAGATATATTTAATATATTTCAAAGCTTTTCTGCTCCGATAATTTAAAATATATCAGGAATGCAATTTTGTTAATCAAATATGGAAATATTTTGATAACTCGATCAAGTTGAGTTTTTCCCTTTTCATTTTCTGGAAGTCATTGGAATGCATAAAATAACAAGCTGCAAAATGTTCCTAACTTCAAGTCTTATTGACTGAGAAGTTACAAATATTCTACTTATTCAAAATGAATTCCAGTCGAATTTGGAAATGAAGGAAAAGGTAAAATAAGATAATTTTGCGAAAATTGGGAAGGAGTACAATATGCATTACCTAAAATTTCAATGAATAAATTTCCGGTTTCCCTTCTTGTCTATAGAAATGTATGAAAATAATCTCAAATATAAGATGCATATTGCAGCGCTGCATGTGATATAAATTATGCACAAAACTCTGCCTCTATGATTCTTGATGCAAAGTAAATGAATTTGTCAGGATCTGTGAGTCGAAATGTTATGCATTACCCACCTGCTCTTTGTAGAGATGAACTTTTATTTATTTGAACTGAAATTTTCGATGTAGTTGATTTGAGTTATTACTAACTACCAAATGGAGTTATATTCGATTTATTTTAAATAAACAAGCATATAGATTATCAAACGATTTAGTAATATTTAAAAAAATGGTCTATCCTTTTAACTCAACCAATGTGGTTCATTATAAACCATAATGGTGCAGTATATATTTGTGCATAATTATTCTGCGGATTGATAAAATGTAAGACTATATTTATTAATAGTTTTCCTTGGGCTCTGAAACTTGTACTCTATGAATACTATTCTTATTGTATTTGTTCACAGTGATTTTATTTATAAAAAAACTATTTATACAAAAAGAAATCTCCAAAACTTCCAAAATTTGGAAGTTTTCCCCAAATAACACTACAACTGTTTATTTAAAAGTGTCAAAATGAATTCAAAATGTATCCAACCGTAAAAATGTATTCTCTAATTTTCTATTTCTTGTCTTTATATTTTAAAAGGTTGATGGCAATTTGCAGGTGTATGAAATGTATATTCCAATCAAAAAGCGTTATCAAATTTATTTTTCAGATTGAAAATAGAAATTGAAATATCGCATATAAGAATGCGTTCTTTCATTTGCACGGGAGAAATATATGACAAGATATTCCATATTTACTCAGCTGTGTAGTGTTTATTTCCAGAAAGTAAATATAGCATCATGGAACAAGATCTGACTGCCCAATTTTGATGAAATACTTTCGATATTCCAGTTCATATATTTCCTTTGTTCTCTATGAATACTATACAGAACTTGTACTTTGAACACCCTCATCTGAAATTATTTTGAAAAGTTTAATTGTTTTGGAATGAATTCGAATAACTAAAGAATAACTAATGTTGAGGGGAGAGGTCAAATCAAAAGCCAGTGACTTGTTGTAGTTTTATTTGGAGACTGCACAACAGTAGGTGTACTAAAAAGAAGGAAAGAGTCTAATGAGCTAAAATCTACACAAATAATATTCAGATTTATACACAAATCAACTTCACAACTTTATTGAACAGTAAACACCAATGTAAAATAGCTCTATATTAAACATGGTAGGATAATAATATAAACTAAGCGGACAAAATATAGTAGGCACTCATACCTGACTAGTGATTGCGACCCAAATACCGGTTACCACCTCTCCTCTCAAGCATTGGTAGACAACGTAGTAAAACCACAGCATTCCACTCAATAATTATATTTTACCTGTTAAATAACTCCAACTAAAACGATAAATCAAGAATGACCTGTAACACACAGTAAGAGAGAGCATCAGAAAAGAGACCGGGTGAATACAACTGATGTTTAACAAAAATGATTCACCCGGTCTCCCAGCCGAACACACCCTACTCTAGCGAATAAAAACATTAAAATGAAGCACACATCTGAATCAACGATTGAACAGTATAGCAAATGATGTTCAATAAGCTAGTACAGCGCCATCTAGTGAAGAGGAACTCATTCATTATACAAGAATTCAAACCGTGAAACGCATTTTACAACCAATTTTAGTTATTGGATAAACAATTCGGATTTGTTCTGCCTTCAGTATGGGAATCAGCAACATCAAAACTCATAATTCAATACCTGAGATTAAATAATTCTACATTCTGTCAAGTCAGTGAATCAAATCACTGTTTCAATCGAATCCATGATTCCAACTCTCCGAATACGCTATATATTAACTGTCATTATTATTCAAAGGTAAAGCCTCCCAAATAATTTGTCATGTGCTGGAGAGTTGGACCACTTTTCCTTTAATTAAAATTTAATTCTATTTATTTAATAAACAAGAGTTATAATCAATTGTTAAAACAATGGTAAGTTAAGTCATTTCAGATAAGTGTATTACCACCAATTTTATTAGATTTTTACAGATAACTCAATTAGATTACAGATATTTTTTCCAAATTACATAAAATTGCTATTTGGTTCATGTCATAATTATTATTATGGCAAATTCAGACCTTCAATTGAAAATATAAAAATAATGTGATACGATTATGCACATTCGCCAAATGTTTAGTATCAGATAACACAGGTAATAATAATAAATATTTACCCTGATGGAAATTGAAGGTGAATCATTAAAGATTAGAACAGCTCCCATACATTTAATATGCTATTATTTACAATACATTTTAATTTGGGTAGAAACACATTCATCTCAATTTGTATTGAGCCTCCTAAGTTTAAACCTCATTCGTATATATACATATATTACTAATATAATCTTGATTATGTGTATTCATTTGTTTATAATGTTTATCTTTTATATATTTTTTGGCAGGAAACATGCCCATTTTCATACTTTTAATTTACTGACCCTACCCTAATTCTTATCAACTTGGTTCGTTATGATTTGAGCCCGGATTTATAGTTCAAACGAAAGAAATCGAAATAGTGCAGAAAAAGGTTTTATAGCTCTAAAAGAGAGTTTTAAAGTTGGAAAAAATCCTTATAATAGCTGAGTGTGTCTTAGAATTGATGCATTCTCTATCTTTGATCCGCATTATAGAAACTTTTAGAAAAAATTCAGTGTAACTATGCCATTCTTGTTTATTTGTTAATAGTTGAATTATATATACGTATATATATAATATATATAAAACTATGAGTTTGATAAATAGTAAATAAAACCTATGTTTCTTAATTTATACGTAGCTTAGAATTTACAAAAAACTAACAAGATGAAAGCAAACTAAACAAAATTTACCTTAAAAACTATGTTGTCTAAGTCACAACCAACTAAGAAAAAATATAGCCACGAAACCCAAATAGAACAGCACAAACCAGATGCAAAAACCATAACAATATTTCTTAATATAATGAATATGCTACTTTTTTATGAAACAATAACACATCATTACAAGAAATTACCAATATTTTATCGATATTTTCAGATGTCGTGCTTAGTCTCTTGTCACTTAAAATTATTTTCAATTTTGTAAAGCTTCTTTCTATTTCAAAACAGTTTCGGGTTGTTTCACCTTGGGCATGTTTTGTTTCTACAACATGAGCACTCAATTAACTAAGAAGTTCAGAAATGAGTGTGCTCAAAGTAACTTCTTCACACAAAGAGCGAAATTAACCGGTCACAAATTCACAATATATAAATACCATATATTTATTTTATTGGGCATATATTCATTCTTCATTAATCATTCTATTTATTTAAGAAAATGACATAATTTTATACTGTATTGAGTAGTGATTTAATCATTTTTAAATTCAGTTTAATTTACCAATAGTTATGCTCGTACGTTTTCTATAGAATAGTACTATAAAAATGTGAATGAAATGACATACTAATTTAAATGTCTCTTGCATGTTTAACATATCAATAATATAATAATCTGTTACAAATATATTTTGCCCGTAAAGGATGGTTTATCATAGTTTTTATAGTCGTTTATACCATAGTTACTAGTTTTGTATATACCTTAGTTCTTGCCAATCAAAAAAAAATATTTAAAATTATTCATACTCTCTTAGATACATACGACTGTTGCAAATAATAATTCAATAATGGTAGTTTTGATCTTACTAACTAATAGTATAGAACGGCTAGTCTTACTAACTGATAGTATGCGTCAATAATTTAGTGCATTAAAAAATTCGATTGATATTATATCACATGATGCCTAACAGTTTTTCGTGTTGTGTTACGCATTGTAGTTATTATTTCATTAGAATTTGATATACGATGAAATCCTAGGGTAAACCACTATTACAAAATTGTTAAATAACTGTTCCTGTAGTTACTTACATGTGAAAAAATACGAGAAATACACGACTAGCGTTATAGTTTAGCGCAGTAGTTTTTTTATAAATATTGTTATTTCGTCGAAGGCCTGATAGATCAAATAATCTTTAATCGAAATGTATTTTTTTATTAATACAATATAGTTTGACTCGTGCTATCTTTCAATATTCAAAGATAATTCACTAATGAGCCTTTAAGTAGTCATAAACTTTTTACTACTTGACATCTTTTCCCAATACTACAAGAAGGCGGAGCTTATCCTGTGCAACCTTGTCAAATTTAAAATTTTTGACTGAAATCTCCACAGTTTTTGCATCTAAAATTTAAAGTGACCTCGGTTATTGTTTCCCTGATAATGCTCTTATTCTCAACGTTTCCTTTTTTCAACAGATCTTAATCTCAATCTAAATACTGGTGGCAATTTGAAATCAAATCTGTAAATTCATTTTTTTTATAAAATCCATTTGCTTGCTCACCAATAGCCTTGCCATTTGTTTTTTTATGTTTTTTTCTTCCCCTTTCATACTTCATAGGTCCATCATGTGTTTTTTTTTTTTTGATAAAGGTTGTCTTATAATTTGTTAGTTTCTGTCATTTAGTCAGTGTATAAGAGTAGTTATGGCTGTCTTGCACACGTTGTTGGGAAAAACTATGTTTAAATATATAAATTTTCCCACTAATATTTTTCTCCCAATATTCCCACCGACATTATCCTTCTATTATCATCACTGATATACTCCTCCTAATATTTCCATTGACCTTCTCCTCCTAATGTTTCTTATACTATTCTCCTCCTAATACTACGAAAATATTCTCTTCCTATTATACTCCATGATATTCTCTTCCTAAAATCCCATTGTATAACTAATAATGCCTCAGATAATGATAGCTTAGGCAAATTCCTTTCATATTATCTGAGGTAGTTATCCCCCTCCATATATTCCAAATTATGGACCGGAAAATGGGCTTAGGATACATTTTCGGAAATGTCTTATTATAGTTGATAAGGGAATAACTAGTCTGTATTATTCATATTTCTACTCTTAAAAATCAAAGCAAATCTATCCTAAAAATCATAATACAGGACATTATTGTCTTATGTATTTTTGCCGGGAATGTTCGATGAAAGTCGATAGAATATCAGCATTATTAATTTCATTATAATTTTTTTTGATATTCTTCGAACCATTTTTATTGTAGGAAGATAATATTTTATAGTCAAAAAGAATAGCAGATAGTAAACGATGAGTACATTTTAATTAATCATACATTGATAATAGTGATGGAGTTTAATATAGGTAAAAAGATCATCTCCTCTGACCTCTCCAAATATCTCATATAGGCATGTAAGTCCTTTCTATGTATATTGAGTGCCAGTAATCCTTACCCATATTCCTCTGTGGGCATTATTTCTGTGAGCTTTTTCAATTGGTCATTTTACCTGTGTGCTTTTTTCCAGTGGGCATCAGTCCCAACACCAATAAGACCTCCACAATCAATCCATCTTTCTCCACCATTTGCTACTGATTGAGTTGATGAATCTAATTGTATTAACCTTGCACTCTTCCATCAATTTGGAAACCATTTGGACCAAACTAAATCCAGTGGAAATTAATGAGTCAAATGTGAAGGCCACGTTGAGAAAAAATAAACAACTCGAACTAATGCACCTACCTAGGTGTTTCGAGTTAACTCTATTGCTTTGGCTATATAGCGAGACACTTCCAACTATAGTTAGGATGCAATAAATTGCATCAGTTTGATGCATCTAGAGTTTTAGCTATAAATTTGTTAATCCTAATCAGACTGACACAATTTAGGTATCTAAAAGACTAAGTGCGTAAGATTTGTTACACATTTTATATTTAGGAAACCAGTTGCTTGAATTGTATGATTGTTTTTGTCAGTCCGTAGCTTTTATCATATAAAGGTACGGTTCAAAATCTTTCTTACGCGCCATTGATAGGAACAAAGTTACTGCATGGAATGTATTCTTTATGAACTGTGTACGTTAAACTCGCAGTGGGGTGAAAATGGGAGAGTGCTATATATAAAGGAATTGTGTACGTGAGCTGTTTGCCAAGTCACTGTTCTTCGAGGAAAATTAATTGCAAATAATAACTATAAATTGATAAATTTAATTAATTCTGTTAAATGTGTTAAGAGAAAAACATTCAAATACTAATCATTCATTTATTTCCTGTTCTAATTGAATGATTGGTGCGGATCAAATCTGGCAACTATGTGTACATATGTGCGTTAGTGTCTTGTGAGAGTACTGTGGGGGTAGTTGCACGTTGTTCTCAGAAAGAAGCCTATTGGAAAGAAACCCACAGGAAAAATGCCAACAAGGAAAAATGCCCACAATGAAAAAAGCCCACTGGTATAAAAGTGCACAGTGAAAAAGCCCACAACTACATACAATTTATTATACGGAAAAACATAGAAGTGTTTTGAATAAGGGCATATGTTAACGACAATTATTTTAAAATATAGTTGTTTTTAATTTATTTTAGTATAGGGTTTAACGTCATTTTTCAGCCATTTTGACTGAATCGCTGACGTCAAAATTAAAAAAAAAAAAATGGAAGAAGTAGGTAACAATCTAATGGATGCAGAAAAACTATTCCGTGAATACAGTCAGGAAGCAATGAGTTTAACGCGCCATACTGTTCAAAATTTAAACTGTATTTCCAATTGTAATTTACGGTGGGAATGGTATCCTGTTATTCCTGCCTTATTATGAGAGAACATGTTTGTAATAAATAAATGGAAATAAAAATAAACCTATTGTTTGATGCACTAAATTGTCTCGCTTTAGAGAAAAAGCCATAGAGTGAACTTGAAATACCTGTGTGTATCAGAATTTCTATGAGTGCACAAGAAAACATCCAGTCTCTTATCCTTGCCCATTTCTACCTCATTAATTATCCGCGCAGTTGTCCCGTGTTATTGCAATCAAGAAATGAAGATAAACTACATGGGTGGGTACTGGGTACATTTTTTTTATTGAATAGATAATAGTCACGATTAGTGAGTAATGAAGTATTGAGTAATGTCTAGGAATACTATAACCAAATTTGAAAGCAGTCTCTAATAAAGTAGTACCGATTTGAAAGCTTATTTTAAAAAATCAATCGTTCTGATTACACTATATGATTAAAAAATACATTTTTTTTATTTTGTACCCATCAATTTCCAGTCCGTTATTCAGTTCAAATGTAAAACATTTTTAAGCCTCGAAAATAAGTCAATATTTTATGATTTGAATATTAACACAGATTATTTTCTTGGACATGAATTTTTTGTTTTTTACATTTTTTCTGATATACACATAATTGATGAATCTCACCAATATGATACTCTTAATTCATATTAATCTTCCTGGTAATTAATTTTTGGTAGTAAATTAAAGTTCACACACACATATAAGGCACATTGTATCATGTATTTTCGCTATGTTGACAAACAAGATATTGTCGAAGAAGAAAATAACGTTGAAGCGAAATACAAAAAAATAGTAGATTTAAGAATAATAGGAAATTAGCAACAAAAAATGTTCAAATCAACATCATCAGAAAGAGTTTTTTTTCTGAGAGTATATTATCAGAGTGGCAGTTTTCTCAGGTAGTTCATTATCACAGGAATCCTTTTCTCTGATAGTGAATTATCATAGTGACTAGTTTCTGTGATAGAACATTCCAACAACGACTCTTTTTTACGATAGTACATCATCACAGTGATTTTTTTCTGATATTACTTCATTAACGTGACTCTTTTCTCTTATAAAACATCCCCACACCGATTCATTTATAAGATAGTCCCATCTCCAGACAAGAAATATGTTAGTCCAAGTCACATGCCATCAGTCTTGTGATTTGATATTGTTCATGTACCATAACATGGCACACATGTCTGCCTTATTGACTGCAATATCCCTAGGATGTCGCCATGATGGAATATTTAGAGCTAATTTATCCTAGTCAGAGGCGATAATATTGGAGCACGATGTTCATTCTGTTCTCCTTCGATAACTAGAAATGGGTTACAATTTTGGAATTAGAAAAATTAATTTATTTCACCTTTGTTTTCAATGTCTTTGGGGTCTCATAATGAAAACACAATTAGAAGATATGGAATAATATAACGAACGGAAAATATACTACTACTTTAATTATTTGATGTCCTACTACAGTCAAATGCCATCTTTTAGTGGAGGAGCATTGAAAGTTTCATTGATTCACAATGGGACGGACACTTTACCTAATCCTTACTCAGTTACTTTTCTATGGTCTCAGCTGTTTATTTTTCCAATTGCATTGATCGATAGACTTAGAGTTTATTCTGTCTTATTAATAAAATGACCATAATAAAACAAAATGGGAACTAATTGTATTATTATTGGTCTGTAATTTAATTGCTCATCTAAATTATTATTATTATTAAATTGGTCATTATCAGTATTATAATTGGTAATCTTCATGCTCCATACCAATAATGTTCCTTGATTATTATTATTTACATTGAGTACGAGTTCATACAATTTTTTTTCCAGAAAAACTATTATTTAATTCAGAGTTGTTTTCATACTAATATGATATTTATTTCCTTAAATTTGTACGTATAACTTGCATGATTTCGTCAATTCTCTTTTTATCAAATAATGAAAAACGTATAGCTAACAGAACTCCGGATAACAGAAATTAGGATGACAGAATCTTGAATAACTGAAAATACAGAGAGCAGAAAAAAACGGGAAAATGGAAATTTCGAATTTTTTTAAATAAGAAATCCAGATGAAGAAAAAAATGTGCATGAAAAATGTTGATAATTGTAATAAAAAATAATAGTTATTAAAAAAGAAGGATAAAATGCAGATTAAAAATCTTAGTATAAGAACTGAAAACAAATATGTTTGGATTATTTTTTTTTAATCCTGAAAATTTTATGCATATAATTAAAATGAAATTAACAGTCTGTCATTTTTGACGGGTGATGCACAAGTTATATAATATTTATAACTAGCAAGACCGTGGAAACTCCACGAGATGAGAATCAACAAAAATGACTCAACTTATTATAAAATGACTCTGATTTGGACCGAAAGCATATAAACGCAGCAAATGTTTTTAGTTACAATATTCTGGAAATAATATCCTTTGTATCTAATTATCTTGGTCACATCACGTACTCGATATACACCAACTGTAAAAGGTGCTATTGATAGAATGTCTGTTTAACCCGTTTTGTGACGGACAGACCGGCTGAAACGTCTCATTTTATAATAGTACATATATATATTATCCCCTTAAAATATTCTATTAGAGCCATTAATTTGATTTACACAAACCTTATGAGGTACTATTAATAGAGTATCTGTTAAACGTAATTTGTTTAGCATCATACAATAGTTTTTCTAAACTAAGTTATATTTTAGATCCACAGTTCATCCCCTCACCCCCCATCACTTCCCCCACCTACATTTACCTCATCTACACTTACACTATCAGCACTTGCTCCATCTACACTTGCCACAAATTCATTTTCCTAATTTTACTTCACTCATCTACACTATCCCCAACTACACCTCACTCACCTATACTACTTCCATCTTAACTTACCCCACCTACACTTCCCCAAAATTAGAGTCCCCCACCTTCTCTTCTCCCACCTTTTCTTCTCCCACCTTCCCTTCCCCCACATACACTAACCCTACCTTCATTTACCCACCTTCAATTGCCTCACCTTGTACGAAATATAATCAAATTGAAGCACACATTGAAAATAAAATGAACAATTAATAATAAAAGACAATAAGATGTTTAGTTTGTGGTAGCATACATGCTTAATTTCCTTATATCTAATTACTGAAAGCGTAATAGGTGAACTCACTCACTCACTCGCTAACTAAGGAAGGAACACGTAGAATTATAATATGATACACATGAAAGGTAATTTTGAAAATCATATAACTATTTGGAAAACTATATATTCGTAGAAAAAAGATACATCAATAATATTGAATAATATTGATTTGAAAAATAGATTACAATAATTAAACTCTTAGGTTATCTGTATACTTAAATCAAAATTTTCACCATTTTGAATAACAAGTATAAATCGAGAGGAACAATAGGGTCAACAAAATACTAACACAGAGAAGATTATTGTAGGTCTAAGAAGATTAATAGTTGTTCCAAACTATAATCCTCTATTACAATCTCTTACTTTCTCTCTGTGTATTCACGTAACTGCTCATTCATTCCTCTCTATTTCAATTTAGGTAAAGTGGGTAGGTAGTCTTCCTCACCACTCACTCTGTTTACTCTACGTGTCTCGAGGACTGGAATTTTTGTCCCGGCTAGAAAATACGAAATGAAGAAACCCTTGGAATTCAATTGTTGAATTTAGACTCTCAAATATGTATTATTCATTGTGAGGAGAAAATTATTCGACATCTGTCAACGAACTGAAGGAGATCTGTTTATTCTGTGATCTACTCTGATTAATCTGTTGAAGATTTCTGTATTGCCATTCATATTTCAGTTCTTATACTTTTCTATTTTATGTGAGCGAATTACCAATAATTATCATATATCTTACATTTATTTTTCTAAGTTAAATCAATTATATTATTTATTGCAATTCTTTCACAGCATATATATTTTATTTTATTTTCGTATATATTTATCAGTAAATTACAAGTGAAAATTGCAAATAGTTTGAATTTATGTTAGTATTCATCAAAGAATAAAAATATATATACCGATTTTAGAAACAGCTCAGAATACAAAATAGATTTATTTCGTTATCTAGTTTTGATTTTTTTTCCATTTTATGTTAAATATTCTACGTTTAGAAAAAAACGATGATTGAATTAGCTTTATTTTTGATATATACATAGATTGGTAGCTATTCTACAGACTTAATATAAATGATAATAACTATAGCTGAGCCATTTTGAATAGATCAGATTTATAATAATTGGCAGAATAAAATTACTTGTATGTAACCATTTCAATCGCTACAATTTGTAGATTTTTATTGTCAAAATAAAATTACTTCGATGTTGATGCTACTACGCAATTTCTATCTCTTCTCTATTTTGTACCGAAGATATTTCACAATTCCTCGGGGATAATTAGAATACTAATGAGTTACAAGCTGTTAAACACATTGTAAAACAAGTAACTACTATATTGCATATATTATATATAACATTCACACTACTTTATTGAATTGAAACATTATTTTTCATTAATGTAAAATTACTGATCTATAATGATCTAGAATAATGCTTTGAAAATTATCATCAGTTAAGTTCCATTAAATTATCTTCTTATGGTCAACAATATATAAAATATTATTAATGCATAACTAATGTTATGAATAACTGTCAATAAAGTTAATGGATTATTACATTTTAAACTAAAATATAATTTGCAGGAAACAAATATGAATAAAATATTCTACTAAGCATCTATATTCAACTTCATAATTATATAAAATAATAGCGTGGTGTAAAACTGAAAAAAAAAATTATAATTACAAGTTTTATGCATTATAAATTATTCATAAATATATCGTGCCATCGCTTCTATTCTCTCAAAAATATACAGATAAAAAAAATTAAAAAGTGTCAATGAATTTATCGCTACATTTTAGAACTGTTGATTTCATCCCTATTCTCAAATGGAAGCTTTTAATTATTGCTTTGGAAAATTATGAGACAAATAATTATGATAGGAATATTGTTATAATTGAAAAACCACAATAAATGAAAAATATAACAGAAAAAGTAGCTACAAAAATAATAGTAAGTTACGTAGAATTGCTATACAGGGTGTCCGACACTTTTGTTGACAAACTTTAACATAAGGTTGCATTCGTCGAAATATTTTATTCCATGAAGGTATGGTCTAAAATGCTTAGTTAAAGAGTTACAAGGGTAGGAAAGTAGTATCTGTACCATTTATAATTATTTGTTAACGTCATTTTTTAATGGTGTGATTAGAAACAAAACATTTTTAACAGTAATTTTTATGAGCACAAGAAATATAATCTTAAATTAGGTTACATGTTTACAGAGAGTGTTCAATTAACCTCCCGTTTGTTGCGATGCAAGCGTTCAAACGTTTTTCCCGCAAGGATTCGTGAAAATCCTGGTGTCTTTACTCGCGTTCGCCAATCATTGGGCAGACGTTTGAACGCCTGCATCGCAACAAATGGGAGCTAAAATTAAAATTAAAGCTAAAAATGTTTTGTTTCTTATCGCAACATTAAAAAAATGACGTTAACTGATAATAATAAATGGTACAGATACTACTTTCCTAACCTTGTAACTCTTTAACTAAGCATTTTAGACCATACCTTCATAGAATAAAAAGTGTTTATTTCGACGAATGCAACCTTATGTTAAGGTTTTGCAACAAAAGTGTCTGACACCCTGTATACTGTTATTATTGACTCATTAAATATACTTTAAATAGCATCGTAGCTAATAAATCGAGAGTATTTTGCCACGTGAAAATAATTTTGTACCAATTAATCAAAGTTATAGTTTCTCGATCCATTTTACTTCTAAGAAAAGTTGTGTTAAACTTTTTGGATGTTTATAATAATACTTCATACAAATGATAATCAAAACAAAACTCATCCAGCGAAAATTTAAAAAAAAGGAGATGTGCATTGTGCAATGTGCATATTTTGTTATTAATGAACATTACATGGTATTTATAGAACCAATAATAATTGTAAAGTAAAAAATCTATGTTTAGTATCACCAATGTATAAAAAACATTCATGTAACTATGATGAAAACTATGATAATTGAAAAAAAAAACCTACACTTAAAACTATACATTTACTTTCAATAACTCCAGAGATATTTTAAGTAAATTTCTAATCACAGTCTGGAACTGCAATGATTTCGACCCCTGTACGGTATATTCATCTTTCCATAGTCACTTTTAACTACATTTATTTTCAAGAGTACACTGCTCTTGTCAGCTCTTATTTACAATCTAGCAGGCACTGCTTACAGATGTTTACTTACTGAACAATGAATTCATTACTTTCAACCAGTAACTCGTTCTTGTGTTTGATTTTACTGTAACATTTTTAATACAGCGTTAGGTTATTTTTTATTTTGAAGGAAGTGCAAGATGAATAGTATAGTTATAGTTTTGACGGAAACAAAATGAGAATATATACTTCAATGAAATTGAAAAAGATTTTAATCGTATTAATTTAATTCAATTGATGTCCATCTAATTATATTAAATAAATCCAGCGAAAATTTAAAAAAAAGGAGATGTGCATTGTGCAATGTGCATATTTTGTTATTAATGAACATTACATGGTATTTATAGAACCAATAATAATTGTAAAGTTAAAAATCTATGTTTAGTATCACCAATGTATAAAAAACATTCATGTAACTATGATGAAAACTATGATAATTGAAAAAAAAACCTACACTTAAAACTATACATTTACTTTCAATAACTCCAGAGATATTTTAAGTAAATTTCTAATCACAGTCTGGAACTGCAATGATTTCGACCCCTGTACGTATATTCATCTTTCCATAGTCACTTTTAAGTACATTTATTTTCAAGAGTACACTGCTCTTGTCAGCTCTTATTTACAATCTAGCAGGCACTGCTTACAGATGTTTACTTACTGAACAATGAATTCATTACTTTCAACCAGTAACTCGTTCTTGTGTTTGATTTTACTGTAACATTTTTAATACAGCGTTAGGTTATTTTTTATTTTGAAGGAAGTGCAAGATGAATAGTATAGTTATAGTTTTGACGGAAACAAAATGAGAATATATACTTCAATGAAATTGAAAAAGATTATAATCGTATTAATTTAATTCAATTGATGTCCATCTAATTATATTAAATAAATTATAATTACATACGCATATATAGCATTGCCTTACAACCAATATATCATTACAAGTTCATCAATTAACGGCATTGATTACTATAATAAAAACAAAGTTTTAGCTATATCGTTGATATTTTCCATCTAAATATGTTGTTAATCGAAAATCTTCCTTATCATCCAATTAGTTCGAAACAGAAGCTTTTTTCTACAACAAAGCACCAAAATTATCTTTATAATAGTTCCTTTATGAGTATTTTCTCGCCCAATTCCTGTACTTACGAGCTATTTAATGTCCGGAGCAGAATGACTTCATTGTTTCCTCCTGAATGAATTCGAAGAAAAAGAAATCTGGAAGTGGTGTCGATTATATTTTATTAGAAATACGGGTAACTTCAAACTGAGAGAGATGCATGTTAGTATTCTATTTGCAAGAAAAAGAGAAAACATTGACACTAGGTACTGAATTCATATCCCCGATGTAAAATTCAACCAGGTAAATTGCACAGCAATTACATTAACATTTAAGTATAACATTAGATATAACTGATTCGAAAGATATATGTCATGGTGGTAACCAAATATTTTTCCACGTAGAACAGTTTATTAATTAAGAAATTATGGGTAAGAATTATGAGTATCACTAATGTTAAGAAAATGCCTTGCATTTGTTATTTATCCCAGTTATAGATCTGAGCAGCTTCTAGACAGCGGTCAAGCAGATGGGAGTAGTCACCTCGGCAGCGTGGGAGCAGCAGAAGCGCAGCGTTAGAGCCAATCTGACCGCTTTGGATGCTAATTCCGTTGCATTCTCGCTGCACAGAACTACTCTGAACACCTGCTCCAACCTGCCTAAGAGCGACGTCTAATTGCGGATGCTCGGCCGAATGGAGTCCGTGGCCACGCCTGAAATATTTTATTAAGAAACTCTCGCGGCAGACATTGACTGCCTGAATATTACCCTGAATATAAATGGCACATTCATATATAAATATACGCATTGTATGCATATAGCTATATTATGAATGTGAGATTATTCAGTAGCAGCATTCCAGTCAATATCTGCCACGAGGGTATATAATTAAATATAGTAAGGAATTAAATAACGTCTTCTTCAGAACCAAAGGCCATTTCACTGACGTCAAACGGAAATTAAACACAATCATTCTTTTCATTACTATTTCATACAGTTTTAGAAAGAAGCAGTCTGAAAAAAAAAAAGTTTTTCCATGAACAAAGTCACTTACCACCGTCGTAGAAAAAATGCAGAAAAGCTACTTTGTGAATGTAGTCACTTACCAAGGAATGTGACGAAAAGGGATACAAGCACCCGTGACTGCATTCACGGATGGAAGAGGAAAATGAAGAGTTTATAGTAAATGCAGCCTACCTAACACAAAACCAAAGACCTTTTAGTTGAAGAACATAATCCTAGCGCTATCCTCTACAATTGCTATTGCATTAAAAAATGGTAAGCTTATTTGAAATGAAAAAAAATTGAACTCATAATCCAAATTACAACAGTCCAGGGCCTAAGGGACGTCATCTCCCTTCTCTTCCATTCACCACCGACAGCTTCAGGATTGATCCGCTGAGAGCACGAGGGTATATTGGTGAATCGATCCACCGGAAATTAGCGCCGCTTTTAAATTATTCTGGTCTTATATTTAAGATGCAAGAGAGTAAATTGTATGTCTGTTTACTTTTTATCTGATAAGAGTCTTTGGAATATATGCAAAGAGCGAAATTCAATTTTGTGTTGTAATAATTAGAATGTTACTCTCAGGGGTGAATTGACTAATTAAGATATATTCCTGATTAATTATAAGATAGAATTATGACAGATCAACTTTATTTACAAAAATCATCAAACTCATTGTGTTGAACAAAGTCTTGCTTATTGAAATAAATACCAAATTACTTTAAGAAGAAGTTTCTTGCGCTAATGTAAAAAAAGTCTGCATTGCAATTTGCACATAATTCCCAATTACCAGCTGGAAGAGAAAATGACTCAATCATTTATTCTGAACAGCATGTTTTACAAATTAGAAGTATTATCAGATGGAGTGACACAAAATTGGGACATAGTATTACTGTTAGCTATGAGCTGGAATGAATACGAAAATTGATACCAACATATAGACCAATAGGTAATTTCAAATTGATTTAATTAACTGTTTTGGAAGTTAATTGAACCAAGTAATGCTGTAGTTAGTAAATGCAGTAAAAATTAGACATAATACTTGGTATGATAATTGATTGATATCTGAAACCTTTTGATATCATTCTTTTCATTACTATTTCATACAGTTTTAGAAAAAAAATGTTTGTGGTAAATACCTAGTGTAAATTAGCCACAGACAAAACTCTTCGGTAAGAAGTGTCAATTCTCCACGTTCGACAGCAATTTTTCCTTTTAAGTATCCCACTAAGTATCGCGTTTAGTTTACAGACTGGAGTGGATACTTTTACTACAGACTGGAGTGGATACTTTTACTTCTCATTAATTTGTTCAAGGGCCCTCAGGATCATTCTTATTTGGTTTGCTAAGTGGATGGAATTGAGTGCGACAAAAAATGATATAAATGAACCGGTGATCTCGTTATTGAGCAACATTCTTCTCGCATCTGCTTTTCCGTTCAGAAATTTATAGCAGATAAATTATATAGTGTAACTATCGAAAAAATTTATAGAGATGCTATATACGTCACAGAAGCGTCAATTCATTGGATATTATATTATGAATAGTACATTTCTAGTAGAAATGTTGAATAGTTGAAAGAATATTGCGAGAACAATTCACATTACAATGAAACCATTTTTGAGGAAACGATTTGTTTAAGAAATTAAATTTCTGAGAGTTCTGAAATTTCGAATAATTGATGAACAAGACAAAATAATATTTTTTTTGTTTATTCTAAAATTTTGGAGAGAGCCATCAGAAAACAAGTTTATAAATAGAAAACTAATATTTTAGGGATAACATCAACAGTCTATTCCGGAAAAATATTCTTTGGAGAGATGAGATAGAATTCAATTGAGAGAATGAAAGTTGGTCTACGATAGTGTTAAATTGCCCTTTTATTGTTATGGGAATAATAGTTAATAATCATCTAGTTCTAATTAGGTGTTCTTTTATAAAAAAACTTGTCCCATAGAGCAACTTAAGTCTCCAGGTCCTTATTATGTATAATCTTAACTTGAGGAACTTGAGGTATATTAATTGAATTCTATGATACTGACTAATAATAGTAAAGATTGGTTAAAGGTTTTAGGAATGAAACACAAAAGGTTCCTGTATGATTGTAATCTGATTAAGTTGAAATAGTACAAAGTTCTAAGACTTACGCACAAGTCTTTAAAATAAACACAACACAAGTTTTAAATAACTAGGGGATTGAGCAGCCAACTCAAGACTCTCTTTTGGCGTCGAAGCCAAGTTCCTACCGGGATGAGGCCCAACCCATCTTTAGATAGACTAATGCAAATTTTGAACGAGTCAGCTAGATGTTGACTGTTTAAAAAGGGTGGACGGTAGGGTTCAACCTTCCAGTGAGTGAATACACTTCTGTTGAGGTACTGATAGTACTTTCCAAAGATGTCTTCTACTCACTGCAGATAGAAATAACACACAATGCATTACTTGAATTTAACACGCTAGTGTTAATGGTTTTCTATACCAATAGCATATTCGTCGAATAGCTTTACATCGATAGCTCTTAAGTGAACCTGATTTTCTAATAAACATCCAATTTAACTATACTATTTCAGAATCTATTGTTAGCTTAATACTTGATCAGAAATGTTACAAGTTCTTAACTATTAATTAAGTATTTTAATTATAATAATTGAAATACTTACTTAATTCCTATTAAATTAATTAAGTACCAATTTCAATTCTATCTGTAGGAAAGGAACTCCCTAATACTCTATATTTCAATGTTATATAACTGAGTTACAAAGTTCATGAAGTTATATAACTGAGTACAAATTTATAATGCTATATTCTGAGTTACAAGTTATAAAGTTATGTTCTGAGACTAAAAGTTATATTAGCTGCTTACATCAAAAGCTATTCGTTTATAATTATATTAGCTCCTAGCGAGAATAACACAATCATAAATTTAACTGGCATTTCCTCCTAGTGGACAGTTGTGTAGAATTAAAGATTATGCCTGATTAAAAGATTATCAAATTATAGAAATTGAAAGATTAAGTAAAGATATAAGTTCAGCGTATTAACAATAAATGAATGTTAATAGATAGGACATATACATAACTGTAATTAAACGAATTGTTTAGAAGTTACATATGAAAAAATAAATAAAAACATTTTTAAATACATTTCAGTTATACATATTTCTCCTCCAGATATGAAATAATAAATACATGTTATATTATGGAAGATCTCTTCCTCTTTCAAACGAGACTTGTCATGCATCTGTACAAAAAAAAGAAACATTAGGTCGTTTCAGTCTAATATAATTTGTTGCTTAAACAAGCGACATATGCTCCTCGTAAAAAAATGAGTGCGATAGTGACTACACAAAGAGAAAAAAGTACAACACATGTGGTCATATCACATGGGTCACCAATTTATGCTTTGAATCAATTTATTACGTGAGTTGGTTGGACTATATTCATGTTTTTCATGTGTGTTAAAACAATTATGACAGTGTGTCATCAAACAATAGTTAATTCAATTCATTTTATAGATTGAACCGACTTAATATGAAAGTTTATAGTTATTTTTTCGAAAATTTTAAAGTATGTTGAAACAGACAGAGTGTGACTGCTAATCCAATGTATCTGGTGTAGAGATTAACTTACTATGCGAGTTGGAAGAACTGTTTTTAATTATAAGAGTGAGTCAAAACGATTTTTTTGTTTTAACCAACGTCAATTTAACTACTTTTTAGTAGTACCTGCAACACACCACGTAGGTAGGCGTAAAAATAAACCATACATATGAGTCAAAACAAACCAAATTTAATTTGATTCAAGTAATCCTTTCTCTGTGTCTACCTATTGTAGCCTAGAGCGCAAAGGTGGTTGGGTTTACTCCAAATAACTCAAAATCAACTCCCACACCCCTTATGGGATGCAGAAGGATGATTTGTTTCTATCTGCCTTTCTACCTTTCACCCCACTGTGGTCGCTACAGACAGGCTATCACTGCAATATTCACATTGGTGTATCATAGGGGAATACAATTTTTTGTGGATATTTTTTTTCATTTTTTGACACTTCTGAAACGTATCAATCCTCCTAACTTAGGAAATGATCCACTATACATCCTTTGCAATTACACATTTATAATTAAATAATAAATTACATTTCCTGTAAATTATAAAAAAAATTAGTTTCCATTAAATTTGCATCAGTTTTTAATTATACCATATTGAAATGTCATGATATTAATTATTAGTTTGACATTGACATCACAAATATGTAAGACTCAAAACAACATAATATTGTTCCATCACAAATATATTCATTTAGATATTCTTCATGCATGAGTTTAAGGAAAATAATTGACTGGTGTAGAGAATAACATGAGAAGCCATTATAGAATTCACATCACGGTGTCATACGAATCGTGCAAAGTTCAAATTCTGCTTCAAATTAATTTGCAAATAACAAAGCATTGATAACTAGCGACAATTTGACGCAACTCAGACAAGCTATTGGGAAAATATTGGAGGGGAAGATGAAAAGAATTGATGAGAATTGGGAAAAGTTTGGAGGGAAAAAATAAAAAAAGAGGAAATTAGTGAGGGGAAATTGGAGAGAAAAAAATTTGAGAATATACTTTCGATACGCAGAAAAATGAATTAGACCTTTCTGTAGTACTTTACAACTTTATTATATCCCATTGCAACAGTGAACTTTTTGAAATTTAAGCTAGGTATAGAAAGCAACAAATTTACAAAATTCATAAATTTTCGAACACGATCACTAAATTATTGATCATGTTTGTATATCTAATTTCCAGTTAGTAAATCATCCATTCAATAACCACTTTGATCCGTTTAGTTAAATACTAGTGCCGCTTAAAGAAGTGTAAATAGAAAATTAAATTTGAACGCATATTAATAGACAAACATTAAATGAACTATTTTCACTAAATAAAAATCATATACATGTACATTAGAAGAATAATCTTCTTTTGAAATAATCAAACTACTAATTACATACCATAATTAGTGACTTTTCCATGTTAATTGAGGCTATAATATCCATATGAATCATAGTCAATAATGTAAGATAGCCTAATCAACCGAAAACACTTTTGCAGCTTGACACTTTTGCAGGATGAAGCTTCCGCCGAAAATAGGATAATTTTTTACATACTTTTTCTACATACGACTGTTTCTACATACGCCTGAAATGTTAATAGAGACCGTTAGGAAGCATTCAAAGTCGTTATTCGACTTCTATTATGAATGGGTGTATACTGTATAGTATGGAAGATTTATCATTGCAATAAAATCATGTTGGTAATAAATATAGCAATACAATAATTTAGTTAGTAGAACTGTGTCAGTCCGGAATAATTATTACCCGATTTAGGGTCGGGCGGGGTATCACTGCGCATACCCTTTTTATGGGGTTTAACTCCGCACCCCTTATAATTTAAATACCACTTTTAGCCTAAATCTGATTGCACCATCATTTCAAACATATTCTTTTCTTCCATAAACATCATGAAGCTCCATTATCCTATTAGTATTTCTAGAGCTAAGTCGCGATATACTTAGTGCTCTCAGAACTATCTGAGAAAAGTTTGCGCTTGTGATTTTTAAATCCTGCAAACTCTCCAATAACTCTTTTGCCAAGATTTATAGATTCATATTGTTTTAACATTTTAGCACAAACAATAACAGTTTCATTATGTCAAATTTTCAACTTCTCAGTTTTACCGGTTTTCCTGCCACAACCGTGTGCAATGATACCCCTGATAATTTAGAGGTAGAGGGGTATCACAGTGCATCATTAATAACCATATTTTTATGTAAATAAATAAAAAATAAATGAGTTTTTAGCTCTTAGTAGAGGCATAAATATTGAATAAAGTGTTATTTAATTATAAATTTGATTAACAATAAACTTACGATCGTAGTAGCTATGGAACTTGATGTGGTGGTATTAAGATAGAGAGAGTGGGTATTTAGGAGGGAGAGTTTGTATAAATTAAATATTGATTGACAATAAATTTACACTAGTATTATATTACTTGATATAAGTAGTTAACTAGTTGCGTAAAATTTAAGTGTTAATTTGTTGCAGATTTATTAATTATGTGTTTAAAAAGTAAGGAACAAGTAGATTGAGGACAGGGCATGTAAAGTGGGAAACACAAACTTTCAGATGAGGGGGAAGAGGATTTAGATGTGGGAGAATGGGAAATAGATGGGGGAGAGAGGGAAATAGATGGGGAAGAGAGGGATTTAGATGGGAAGAGAGGGGATTTCGATGATGAGAGAGTGTGATTAAAATGGTAGGAGAGGGGGATTTAGATGGGAAGAGAGGGGGATTAAGAGGGGAGGAGAGGGATATTTAGATTGAGAAAGAAGTGCTGTATTTATGCAATGCGCAGTAAAATCCCTTCATGTGCGTAGTGATGCACTCACTAAAAGTTACGCACAAAAAATTGTCAATAAATATTTTATTTATTTAGCTCTCATTTAGAAACTGCTTGAGAAACATCCTCAATCATGACCATTTCATCACGAGAAAAAGAGTTTCTCTAGTACCTTTAGTTTTCGAGTAAATAGGGTCGGACGGGGTATCACTGCGCACAATCCCGCAAACTCTGTATTCACTCGAAAACTAAAGGTACTAGAGAAACACTTTTTATCGTGATGAAATGATCATGAATGAGGATGGTTCTCAACCAGTTTCGAAATGATAGATGAATAAATAAAAAACTTATTGGCAATTTTTTGTGCGCAGCTTTTAGTTAGTGCATAGGGGTATCACTGCGCACATGAAAGGGTATTACTGCGCATTGCATAAATACAACACTTCTTTCTCCCACGTATATACCTTCTGTCCCCATTTTAATGCCCCTCCTCCCCATTATATAAACCCCCTTCTTTCTCAATATCAATATCACTCCCCTCCAATCTTAATCCCCCTCTCTTCCCATCTAAACGATCTTACCATTTTAATCACACTCTCTTCTCATCGAAATCTTCCCCTCTTCCCATCTAAATTCCCCTCTTACCCATCTATTTTCCTCTCTCCCCCATCTATTTCCCCCTCTCCCACAACTAAATTCTCCCTTCCCCTCATCTAACGTCAGTGTTCTCCTCTCTTCCCAATCTAATTGTCCCTTGCTTTTTAAACACATATTTAATGAATCTGCAACAAATTTAACACATAAATTTTACGTGACTAGTTAACTACTTATATCAAGTAATATAATACGATCGTATGTTTATTGTTAATCAATAATTAATTCAATAACCTCTCACCCCACCTAAATATCCCCTCTCCCTATCTTAATACCCCCACATCAAGTTGAATAGCTACTACGTTTATTGTTAATCAAATTTATAATTACATAACACCTTATTCAATATTTATGCCTTTATTAAAAGCTAAAACTCATAATTTTTATATTTATTTAAATACAATTATGGTTATTAATGATGCGCAGTGATACCCCTCTACCTCATAATTATATGGAGCATCACTGCGCACGGTTCCGGCGGGAAAACCGTTAGAAACTGAGAAGTTGAAAATTTGAAATAATGTAACTGTTATTGTTTGTGTTAACATGTTAAAACAATATTAATCTATAAATCTTGGTTCAAGAGTTATTGGAGAGTTTACGGGATTTAAATAATACCAGCGCAAACCTTTTTCAGATCATTCTGTGAGCAACACAAATATCGCGACTTATCTCTAGAAACACTAATAGGATAAGAGTGCGTCATGAAGTTCATGGGAGAAAAGAAGATGCTTGAAATGATGGTGTAATCAGATTTAGGCTAAAACAAGTGGTTTTGAAATTATAAGGGGTGCGTATTGATACCCCATAAAAAGGGTATGCGCAGTGATACCCCGTCCGACCCTACAGAGTTTTGCGGGATTGTGCGCAGTGATACCCCGTCCGACCCTACTACAAGAACAGTTAACTATTAGAGTATATCTATGAATAGATTACTATTCTCAAATATAGACACAATAAATCTCTCAGATTAGAGATTGATTCAAAGAATAATAACTTTGTTTATGACTATTATCGAATACTCTCACTCTCTCAGGTATCATGAAAATGAAAGTCTCATAAACAATATATTTTTAGGATATTAGACGAAAACAAATCCATATCTCATAGATTTGGCACTCTCTACGAGATATTGTTTCCATGTTCACTTTTTCAGAAACTTATAGAGTTTCGTTATTTTGGGGCTTTGGAGTTTGGAAGAGACCGGAGAATTTTAGACGCTATTAAGTTTATTAAAACCAGCTCGTAAGTCAAGGGAATCAAAATGCCGAGATTGAGCTATTATGACTCAGATTCTGAAAGTTATTCTAGGAAAAAGGGACTGCATCGTACTGATAGATGACAATGCACTTTGTGATGGTGTGAATTGTATTGTGTGATGGTATGAACTGCACTGTGTTATAATGTGAGCTGCATTGTGTGATGGTGTGAACTGCACCGTGTGATGGTGTGAACTGCACTGTGGGATGGTGTGAACTACATTGTGTGATGGTGTGAACTGCACTGTATGATGGTGTGAACTGCACTATGTGATGTTGTGAACTGCACTGGGTTCAAAGGAAGAAGCCAACAGGAGAGAATCCCATAGGAAAAATATCCACAGGAAAAAAGCCCACTTGAAAAATACCCACAAGGGTTGAGTCACTGCACTGGGAGGGATGAGTCACTGCATTGTGATGGATGAGTCACTGTACTAAGAGGAGAGAGTCACTGCACTTAATAATGGTTTAAACTGTCATCTATTAATATTTTTATTGATTGTAAAGTCTTGTTCATTTCTATTTTTTCAAGTGAACGATCTGATGTAACGCTGTATAATTTAAAAATAACTCTTGTGTTTCTATCCTCGCTATGATAACACAAATGAAAGCATTCTTAACAGCTCTTTCATAGAGACCTTGACTCCTTAAACAAACAAAATATTTCCTGATTACGAACAATAAATGCGTTGCTGTCAATGTGATTTCAAGTTGAATCAATTCATTCGTGGTAATTAGTATTTACATTCACTGTCGTTTGATGGGTTTGTGTACATCATGAAAAGTTCCGAATGTATCCATCTAGTGGTACAAATAGCAACTTTGTTTGTTTCACTGTTTCTATCTGAAGTAAATCACCCAAATGAATGCGGGTTCAACTTATCTACTTATTTCTTTCTCTAGTTATTAATACAATCATTTTCTTGATTAGGATATTCAAGCCAATAATTTGGGTCTATACTATTATCATATTATAATTTTGCTTTTTCGTTCGTTAGTTCGTACAAGAGTTAGGCTTAGAATAATAACAAAGCTCTAGATTGAAAAAAATTATAATATTCCCAAGCTCAAAATTGAAAAAAAATAAAAAAAATTCAATAACTCGAAAATTCTCTAAATCTCAAAATTTCCCATAAATTCGAAATTTTCCAATGATGTAATTTACCAAAGACTCAAAAATTTCAAAAATTAATCACGTTCTTAACTAAAAATTTGCAAATGAATCTGAAGAAAACTGAAATTATATAATGACTAAAAATATTCAAAAAACTTGAACTACTAAATCTAAATGCAATTCTAAATAATATCTAAAAACTCTTGTTCTTTATAAAACTCAAACCCCGAAAAATAAATGAATATAAAGTAAAACTAAAAAAAATCTGGAATAAATAAAAATCATAATTAATAGAATTATTTTGAGAAAATGCAATTATTTATAAATTTAGCATTAAATCAAAATTCAGAAACATTTTACATTTGTAATGTTAAATACGAAAAATCAAGAGAAATGAAAAAAAATAACGAAATAAAAATAAGGAAAATCGAAAAATCTGGAACCATAAATATCTGGAACCATAAATATCTGGAAAACCGAAAAAGATCACAGATATTGAAAAAAAAAAGATTCAGAACAAAACAGAAAATAATCAAAATTATCTGGCAAATCGACAATTTCGGAAACCCGAAGAGAAAGGAAAATAACGGAAATCGGGGAAAATGAAAACTCCGGGAAAAATGGAAAACAGAGAAACGGAAAAGCAAATTTGGCCTCTGCCATAATAAGGATGGAATTAGGTAAATTAAATTATTTTTTGTTTCTCTTCAGCCCTTTATACAAATTTATAGTAAGCACGTGTCCAATCTGTGCAATAAAACCGTGTAATATCCACGGGTACTGGTAGTAATGATTAATTTGAAGTTTTTAACGCATCAGATCCTGACGGAAAATCCTATTTTGCATATTCCAAATTTTTTTTTATCCGAATGAAAAGATCAATCCATATAATAAATAATAATAAGATAAATCTCACATTAGATATGTAAGATGTCCTGAAATTTTTTTGTTTGACTATCTGTCAATCAGTCACTTGTATGATGTACCAATAGAGAAAAAAATCACTATGATGATGTAGTATCAGGGAAAAGAGTCACTATGATAATGTACTATCAGGGAAAAGAGTCACTGTGATGATGTACTATATGCGAAAAAAGTCACTGCGATGTGGTAATATCGGAGAAAAGAGCCACTGTGATAATGCACAATCAGAGTAAAGGGTCACTGTGATGATATAGTATCGGAGGTAAGAGTCACTGTATGATGTACTATCAGAGAAAAGAGTCACTGTGATGATGTACAGTACCATCAGAAAAAGACTGTCACGGTAATGATGTACTATCGGAATGAAGACTAACTGCATGATGTACTGCCAGTGAAAACTGTCTTTGTATAATACTATTTTCACAGATCACTGTTTTCTATTGTTTTCGAATATTACAAATTTGTCGTAGGTCACCCAAACCAATTTTATAATATCTCCAGCATTGAAATTAATGATGTTTTTATTTGGAAATGAGGGAAATTTCTAAAGTGTTTACATTCTTATCCTATATTCTATTCTCCTTTATATTCAATATATCTATTATTAGTTTTTGAAAACTTATGGTTATTACATGGCATGGCTAAATAGAATACTGAATTTCTTAAATTTTGTATTTCAGTATATATTTCTTATATTAATATTACATATGAAACAAAAGAAAATGATGTGCAATAAAACCAGAGATATTATTCGAGAATCAAATACACTACTTTCGGCAATTTCTGTTTTAAAGAGAAATTCGAAAGCGGGAACTAACATTATTATTTAGTGTTGATCATCTCTTCTTTTCTATTTTATTTAAATGCATCTATTCTAACAGTGTAAAGTTTAATTTTCCTTTAAAATAATTTTCATTAATGAATGAAATAAAAGTAAAAATATTATTTAACAAACCAAATGTTGTTGTTTCTCTAGTTCCCGCTTTCCAATCCATATGGCCATTTTCAAAACAGAAATTGTCGAGAGTAGTGTATCATGTTGTTGCTTAATATCTTTGATAAAAACTACTCTATTTATTACCATATACAAAATAATACATCTTTCTAACCTCACAGCGCGTCTGGTGGCTGATTTTGTACATAGAACGTCCCTAATTTTGAAAAGACAATCCGTCAGCAACAAAAGAAGAGAATTGCGTCTAAATTTCGGTCAATTGCATCGAGTTCTTTTTTGCAAATGAATTGTATCCTATCACCTCTGAAAATTCACTCAATTATATTCCCTCAACAAGATTTGAGGGAAGCATTTAAAAGAAGGCAATGCATTTTGGGAATGTGTAGCTCCAATAAGTTAACTGCTCACCATTATTCTACTTTATTTTAGAGAACACTACAAATGTGACTGTTCCAGTGTTCATGCTCATTTATTTTTATTTTCTAACGACGATATGATTTTTATGTTCCGAATTTGAAAACTTTACTTAAATTCACGAATATATCTTTTCGAAATTTCTGTGATATATTATTGAATTTTAATTATTTATTTTTTATTGAATTATACGGGACAGTCCCAGGTTTGTAAAAAAATGGTTTATTATTAAAGCTACGGTTGTGAAACATTGTTCACATATATAAAATTGAAATTAGTTTCAAAACACAAATAACACGAGTTTTGAACAAATTTGAAAAAAACATATTACTCCCAAAGTTTTGAAGTAATGGTACAGTGTTTTTTGCTTTCGATGCTTCTATGAATACTTTACAACATGAAGCGAACAAAATTTCGATTTTGGAATTTATTTATCGAAATTTCGAAAATTTCACTTTCCCCTATAAATATTTTGAAGTTCAAAATCAAACATATACGAAATATTTGCAATTATTCAGGAGAGCAATGATAGAAATACGAGAAAAAGGTTTATGTGTTCTTCACTGAATCGCATAAGGTCAGGCATCCCGGTATTGTCCACTCGAAGGTGGATGTGTCATCAGGCGCCACCTGACTCACTGTGGTAGAGTTCAACACAAAAACAAGAACAAGAACAAACAACCAAAATCCACTTGTTTATCGAATTTTACTCCCTAACCCCTCTATTCAACCCCCCTTCACTGTCTCGGGAGATAGTCACTGTATGTGATATTTTACCTACCTGAGTGATAGAACACTAGGAACACCCGGTGTGCCCAAGAAGGTTATGATTCTTCCGTCTAAGATTTTAAAAATATAGATAACAACGCCTAAGAGTTTTTAGGTTATCGTTTGAATAAAATATTTTTTCTAAAATACTGGTATTAATGAATATGGTTATATAAATAGTTACAATTAACGATAGTAATTTTAACGATATATTTTTAAGGATATCGTGTTATAAGGTTAAGGCATTTATACCTAATTTTTTTTAAATACAGTTTTTAATGTATATTATTTTTAGAATATAATATTTTTTGGATATAGGTTATTAAAATAGCATTTCTAACTCACAAGTTTTTAAAGTTATAGTAAATAAAGATATTGTTTCTAAGAATACGTACACAGCGTATATGTTTTTTGAGTTACTGTCTCCACCGCCTAAGTTCCTATCGAAAAAGTACAGTATGGATATTGTGTATTCTGAAATATGGCACTAACGCAGACTTTTCTCTGATTGGTCGGCCAAAACCTACAAGGAGAAGGGGGCGGAGCCCTGTTATATGCAGTCATATGGGTATTTTAGCACAAACAGCAACAGCGCTTCATAAATTGAGTTGTGAGATATATAATTAATATCAGCTCTAGTTACATTAGATTTTGGTTATCGATGGTTATTAGGGATGTGACAATATAGAACATATTCCTTTCTTTATATTGTCACATATTATATGCCTATCTCTGCCATATGTAGCAGGAATATTTGGAATTCCGTTCCTTAGTCTTGAATTGTTCAATTAAAATAATTGTGTTTTTAATTACTTAATTAAATTTTATACCGTAAAATACGTGCTATTTGTTTACATATTTTAGAGGAGTAGGTACAACTTTTTAAAATAAATAAATTCATTTATTTATCAATGACAATTACTAACAGTAGCTAATTACTAAATACCAATTGTTATATATATTTCCTGATATATTTGTGTTTTTATTATTCCACCTACGAACTTTTTAGATTTTAAAGAACATTTTCATAAAATCTAGGTACTAAGTTTACGCATTTATTAGCAGTTTATCTAAGGGAGTCCACAGATAATTTGAAAACGTTTTCTATGCAGTGGTCACTGAAGAAAACTGCATAGGGAAGCTGTGGTAGACTGTTTCATGTTGCAAAGTGACCAAGTTGCACATAATATTTATCGGTTTGCATTTATGCACACATGAATATTTTATGCTCTTGAAATATTTTGAAGAGTCACTGCATGTATGCAATATGCACAATATCACATTATTAATCTATATTATATTTCGTTTAAGAAATTACATCTAGGTAGGTAGCCCAATCTAGTATAGGTTTTGTACACCTACCTAAAACCTATTGATAGAGGATTTCTTTGAAATCTGTAGATTAAGTAATTATTTTATTTCTGAATAAATGTATTTTAATTGCATATGATATAGTTTATAATAGATTTTACCATGTATAAGTTGCGTTTAAAATTACAACGATATCACATTTTCCACTATAACTAATATTTGTTGTATTAATACTAATATTTGTTGTAGTAAACGCGTCTATATATATATATTATATCAATACGAAAAGTACTGCCATTTAAGTAGGCTATACAGCTAATTATTTAAAATAATGGTTTGTCGCAGTTGAAGCAGTGCTACCTACTCTACTAGCTTTAACAGCATCTCATAATTCTTGAGTCAAAAAGTATTTTGAAGTGTAAATTGAATATACTAGGTAACTAGAGTCTAGATCGTTCATTTATGGTTGATTTGTTGTAGCCAAATTTCAATAAAATAACCATAAACTCTAGATTGTTGAAGCCTGAAATTTTATAATTTCAAATTTGACATAACTAAATATAAAATTGCTAGTAGGTATGAATCTTTATCATTATGTATAGCTACACAAAACTAGAAGGGTAGTACCCCCAATTACCCCTACCAAAGTGCGGGAGTATTTTGTGACGTGACAGAAGTGAGGCAATACCATGCTATTTTGTTTATGCCTAGTTAATGATATATAATTACAGCTTATTACATACCATTTTCATGACATTCACATAAAGTATTTAACGAGAATAACGAATTTGTCATCCAATTTTGTCTAAAATACATATTTACCTACTTAAAATTATTTTCATTTCGTATATTTACATGTATTTAGTACGGCAACATAGCATGGTATAATAACCATGCTATTTCGAGGTAAAAAACCACCAAAGTTATATTTATGTGATCTACCTATATAAATATATGACCTGTAAAATATATTAATTCACGGGGTTATAAATTCTATCAACAGTCACCCTGATAAGTTTTCGTCAGGGAGGTTTTCTATTATGGTATTGTGTTTTTGTTTGTTAGTTTGTTCGTCACGCACTCTCATTGCGTCCGGTTGAAATACATTTATGAGCTGTTATTTCTTCATTTCATTTCCCCCTTGATGTTCATATTTGCACCAAATCATGTCAAATAACTTAAAAAATTCTATCTGAGACTCTTTATTATATATATATTTTTTTATTTATTCAGATCCAGAAAAGTTACAAACTTGTGGAACATTAAATATATACGTATATACATATAAATATATACGTATACAGTATTCTTTATAAACAATTTAAAATTTAAAATCTGACATGGGGCATTATTGGATATATTATTAAAAAGATGAATAGAAAACACTAATAATATTTTTGAACCAATGGAAAAATAATTCAATTAAATAAGGATTATTTATTAATATTTATGTTAATTAAATCTTATTTACCATTTTTCTGATTGCAAAATATTACCTAAATAAATAAAAAGAAACTATGACAGTTGATACTTTCAAAATGAATTTGCTATACGCCTATACAAGTGACAACAATTTGATATACAATACCATCAACAATGACGTCACGAGGGGAGCTTCGCAGAAGAAATTCAATTTCAATTTGTAGTTATTGTATCATGGTAGAACCTATCCTATTTATTAAATGATTTGAAAGCCAAATTTATTTCTGAGTAAGGAATTCGAGTATTCAGTTAATTTCATTTGGTAATGTATAAACCGAGAGAAAAGAGTGTGCCGATATGACAGATTAAAATGTGTCGTATCAACACACGTATTGTTTCAAAACCGACACTTATAGAGATCAATCAGAGTTTCATATTGACACAGTAAGATGAAGAGCGCCAAAATGACACTTGAATAGGTGTTTTGTTCCGACACAGATAGCTATTTATGACGTACCTGTTTGTGTGACAACTTATTGTGTGGTGTGTCACTGTGATGCATATGCGTTTTCTCAAAAGGCATAAAACCTGTTGCATATGCAGTATATTCCCCAGTGCATATACTGCACATTTTGAAATGCATATTGTCAGATGTCACACACCTAATGATGTTATACTGTCAGAGAAAAAAAGTCACTGTGATGATTTACTATCAGTGAAAAGAGTCACTTTGATGATGTACTATCAGTGAAAAGAGTCACTGAGATGATGTACAATCAGAGAAAAGAGTCACTGCGATGATGTACTATCAGAGAAAAGAGTCCCTGTGAAGATGTACTATCAGAGAAAAGAGTCACTGTGATGATGTACTATCAGAGAAAAGAGTCACTGTGATGATGTACTATCAGAGGTAAGAGTCACTGTGATGATGTACTATCAGAGAAAAGAGTCACTGCGATGATGTACTATCAGAGAAAAGAGTCCCTGTGAAGATGTACTATCAGAGAAAATAGTCACTGTGATGATGTACCATCAGAGAAAAGAGTCACTGTGATGATGTACTATCAGTGAAAAGAGTCACTGTGATGATGTACTATCAGAGAAAACAGTCACTGTGATGATGTACCATCAGAGAAAAGAGTCACTGTGATGATGTACTATCAGAGAAAAGAGTCACTGTGATGATGTACTATTAATGAAAAGAGTCACTGTGATGATGTACTATCAGAGAAAAGAGTCACTGTGATGATGTACTATCAGAGAAAAGAGTCACTGTGATGATGTACTATCAGAGAAAAGAGTCACTGTGATGATGTACTATCAGAGAAAAGAGTCACTGTGATGATGTACTATCAGAGAAAAGAGTCACTGTGATGATGTACTATTAATGAAAAGAGTCACTGTGATGATGTACTATCAGAGAAAAGAGTCACTGTGATGATGTACTATCTGTGAAAAGAGTCACTGTGATGATATACTATCTGTGAAAAGAGTCACTGTGATGATGTACTATTAATGAAAAGAGTCACTGTGATGATGTACTATCAGAGAAAAGAGTCACTGTGATGATGTACTATCTGTGAAAAGAGTCACTGTGATGATATACTATCTGTGAAAAGAGTCACTGTGATGATGTACTATCTGTGAAAAGAGTCACTGTGATGATGTACTATTAATGAAAAGAGTCACTGTGATGATGTACTATCAGAGAAAAGAGTCACTGTGATGATGTACTATCTGTGAAAAGAGTCACTGTGATGATATACTATCTGTGAAAAGAGTCACTGTGATGATGTACTATCTGTGAAAAGAGTCACTGTGATGATATACTATCTGTGAAAAGAGTCACTGTGATGATGTACTATCAGAGAAGAGAGAATCATCCAGAAATATGATCGGAAAATAAATATGAAAAAATTTCAACGAAAAAAATAATAGAAAAGTTTTTGGGATAGAAAATCTGAATAAAAAATTTGAAAAATATTCCAATAAGATCAAATTTAAAAAGGGGTTTAGATAGATTTACTGATATAGTAGAACTCCTCTATATAGTGAACTTCAACTAGTTCACTATAGACTTTAGAGAGTTTACTTTACTATAGAGGATATAAGTGATGAATAGAAAATGTGCTATTTTATGGCAGACTATAGAAAAAATTCTTCATTTTTTTAAAATAAATTCAGTATACAGGGTAATTTATTTATCATTATAAAGGAGTTGCATTTGTAGAACTCCTGTTTCATTTTAACACTTATCAAGTTATCACTATAGATGTAAGTTCTTTATACAGGAATTCATTATATAGAAGAGTTCCACTGTATTAAATGATTTATAATATACTTAAACATAATCTTAAATTCGTTCATGCTGAAATGTCAGCTAATACTGTCGGTGTCAGTGCTCACGGATGCAGAAAAGCTACTTCGTGAACCAAGGAATGGGACTGAAAGAGACACAACTGCACTCTCAAAAGAGAAAATTGAAGGGCTGGATTCTGAAATCAGATTTTTAGAATTTTAAATAATGAAGGAGTTGTAAGGTATAACGCGTCACGGCCAATTGTCCGAAAGTCCGTTATGGAATTCTGAAGAAATTATAGTCAACAGATGCGTATTGATAAGTTATTTCACGAGGTGTAAAGAGATTTCAATTTAGACGAAAAAAAGAGATACAGGGAAAACTTTTAGACATGTCATGCACAAAACAGAACGACAAAGCTTCTAAGCTCAATAGAGTTAGACCTCATTCTTTTAATCAATTTAGGGATCACCTTATAAAAAAGAAGAAGATATAGAGCTTCAGAGGAGGTTATCAGATGTGCTTCTTCACGTTGACCACGAATCTCGTTTCAAAATGTCCGAACTTCTACTGGAAGATTGTCAAAAAACCTGTTTAAAATCTAGGTTTCTTGGACGACTTTTTCGAGCTTTCAAAAAGAAGTACGCGAAAATGGCTACGACAAAAATTATGATAAATGTTTTCAGGCATTTTAAAGGCTCACAGAGTGGTTTAGCTTACACGTAAACTCCTACACTTATAATAGTTTAAAAGTTATATCTATATAGTACCGTGTTTCTTTCATAAGCTTAAATTTCAGAACAACGTATTATTTCTTATATATAGCATTTTGTTTTTGCAATGTAGCAGTTATTTGATCGTGATAGCAGTTTACATTATATAACAGTAGTTCAAATATGTAACTGCTATGAATACATTATATAAAATTAAACTATTGTTTATTTGAATGTGTGTTACTGATTACCCTCAAGTGCTCCACCCTAAACCTGCCTGTGGTGAATTTAAGAGACCATTAGTCATTTTTACCGTTATACGTATCGTCTGTAGGCATTTTCTCTATAGGCATTCGAACAGTTATCCAAATATGACGAAATCACAAAATAATCTTAGCATCATTTTAAATTAACAACTAGAATGGGCACTCAGAGTACATACATTCGCATGTTTGCTACCGCTTCAATAGATTTTGACCTTTTCGTGACCTTGCCCTTCGATCCAATCGTTCCCAAAATTTGATCAAATGGTTCCTGGATAATGAACAACCGTACACCAAATTCCTGGTAATTTGGTTGAATACTTTATGAGTTATGCGAATAAATTCCCATCAAAACATAACCTACCGCAATAATTTTGCGAAGGTGATAAGTAAGTGAATAATAACTAAATTTTATTCAAATATTAAATTAATAACCGTTTTTTTATCGCACCTCTATGGTAACTAGAAAAGACTCTCAGAAACAAGAAGACACTTACGAACAAGAAGACACTTACGAACAAGAAGACACTTACGAACAAGAAGACACTTACGAACAAGAAGACGCTTACGAACAAGAAGTCACTTACGAACAAGAAGTCACTTACGAATAAGAAGACAATTACGAACAAGAAGACAATTACGAACAAGAAGACACTTACGCACAAGAAGACGCTTACGAACAAGAGACAATTACGAACAAGAAGACACTTACGCACAAGAAGACGCTTACGAACAAGAGACAATTACGAACAAGAAGACACTTACGAACGAGAAGACACACATGAGCAACGGGGACACACTTAGGTAAAAAAGGAAACTTAGAAAAAAAGACTCTTATGAGCAAGAATACACTTAAGGTACATGAAGACACTTTGCAACTAGTAGACACTTAGGAAAAGGTAGATAATAACAACAAGAAGATACTTAGGAACAAGAGGACACACATATGATCAAGAGGACACAGGTAGGATCTCAAGGGGCACACATAGAATCAAGAGGACACACTTAGGATCTACAGTACATACTTAGGATCAGCATGACATACTTAGGATCAACATGACATACTTAGGATCAACATGACATACTTACGATCAACAAAACATACTTAGGATCAACATGACATACTTAGGATCAGTATGACATACTTAGGATCAACAGGACATTAGGATCAGCAGGACATACTTAGGATCAACAGGACATACTTAGGATCAACATGACATACTTACGATCAACAAAACATACTTAGGATCAACAGGACACACTATAGGAACATTGGACCGACAGTTGGGCCCAATACACTTGGGCCCCAAGAGAATTGCACCTACGATAATTGGGCCCCAAGACAATTATATTATAAGTCCATTTGTTCAGAGTTTACAGTTTTAACTTAATTAAAGACTATTGCTACTATATAATAACTGGGGTTGTGACAATATGCATTTTGCATAAAAAATATAGTCTTGAGCATATTTTATATAAAAAATATTCCTTACATGGAAAAATATTCTCGATATGAAAAATGAATATTTTTTAATAGAGCATATTGTTTTCATAAATAAATACTATAATTCTTTCTAACTACAATAATTTTCTGTTCTGAGATAGGTCACGTAAGCAAGAAACAATAGAAAACAAGGGTGTATGTATTTAGACCTGCCGAAATTATTGGAACCTACAAATTGAATTAAAGTTAATGTGAATATTTTGAAACCTGTTCAGTGTTCAGAAGAGTTTTATGAATCTTTATTACAAAGGGTATTCTCATAATCTCATTTTATCCCCAGAACTGTTCAAATAGCTGTTCAATGTAACGTATTACCTTCAATTTTTTTCCATTTTTTACTAAATATTTGTCTTTGTCAGACGATGTACACTACACAGTACACATTGGATCCATGATGGCTTACTTAATTATACGGCCTGATTTTCTGCCTTTTCGTCAAAAAAATAGGTCACTATTTTCATTTGTAATAAAACTCAGCCACGTTTTGTAACCAAATAATGATGGTTTATTAAGCATAATCCTGTAGTATATCCTGACGGATCAGTGTAAATTCATCGCGGGTAAATTCATCACATAATAAATCATTGATGACGTATAAAAGGAAGGAAGATAATACAAATGATAGAGAGGTAAATAAACGATGATAAATACCCACTTTCTTATTTTCTATTGTCTCTTCATCTAAAATAGCTACATTCTTTTTTCTATTGGCTACATCTTAACCCATTCACTATACAGGAGTTCATTATAGAGTTACTATAACAATGAAATATGTTGCTTACTTGACTTATCTCAGAACAGAAAATTATACTAATTTTAAAGAATAAAACCGTTTATTCATATAATGAATATGTTCTAAGATATATATTTTTCATACCAAGAATGTTTTTTTTCATATCAAGAATATTCTATATTATAATTATGTTCAAGACTATATTTTTATACCAAACGCATATTGTCACATCCCTAATTATTACGATAGCAATGGTCTCTAATTAAGTTAATACTGTAGACTCTGAAAAATTGGGCAAATACTTTATTGGTCCTTGGGCCCAATTTTCGTGGGCACAATTGTGCGGGGTCCAATTGTCGTGGTGCCTAATTGTCGTGGGGACTAATTGTCCTGGGCCCAATTGTCGTGGCCCAATTGTCAGTCCACGAAATAATATATGGATAAGTTGCCCAAGTAAACCGTTAATATTAAAGATTAAATTCTACCGTTACAACTGCACAAAAAATATATCTGAATTACTTTAAAAAAAATTGTAATCAATACCTCTCAATTAATTAGAAAACCTGGTTCAAATGTACTGAGGCAAATATGCTTTGCTGATCATATTTTCAAAGTGGTGTAGCATTTACAGTTATGTTGTTCTTCAAACTATGAGTAGCTACCTAAATACGTAATTTGAGAAATATTAAAAAATTAAATTAAAGAAAAATATGCATAACTATAAAATAATAAATTAATGCAAGTATACTCTTTTTAAATTAAATATTAATTGAATGATATACCTACATGTGAAAATTATATGACATTCTATTACTAAAATCCATTCATTTAGAATAAAATAAAATCACAAATTCGTACAAACAAGTTACCCTAATCCAGTGAAAAATAAAGTGAGGTCGGCGCGATAATTTGCAAAAAGTATATTTAAGTTTATCAATTTAATTTTATAATGTACCATGCGATTAATTTACAAAGCGATGTATTTACCATGCGATGAATTTACCATGCGATGAATTTACCACGCGATGAATTTACTATGCGATGAATGTACCACGCGATGAATTTACCATGCGATGAATTTACCACGCGATGAATTTACGACGATGAATTTACCGGACACCTATCCTGACTACCGATTATTCATATATATTTGAGAGTTATCTTGGTTTTGTAGAATTTCAATTAACAAATTTATTGAGTCAAATTCTTAATTTTACTGAAAAAAGTTGCAACGATAAAGAAAAAATTGACCTTCTATTTTTTGACGAAAAGGCAGAAAATCAGGCCGTATAATTAAGTAAGCCATGGATCCATATGATAATGATTTAAATTATATACTTAAAAGATTTTTATTACACCGTAACTTGAGATTAGCATCCAAATGCGATTTAAGGGGCTTGCTAATATGTCCCTTATCAGGTATACCAATATAATTTTAGAGAATATAGCATATTTCAAAGATAATATTGTATCTTTGAACTTTCCTAGTAATAACAAAGTAGCACTTCTTTATTGTGTCTTCTATTCAATCTTTTTCTGGGCTTAATTGTTCTGGGCTCCAATTGCCCGGGGCCCAATTGTCGTGGGGACAACTGTCGGTGGACCTTAGGTACAACAGGACATACTTGAAATCAACAGGACACATTTAGGATCAAGAGCTTAGAGGACACATATAGCAACAAGTAGCACATATGAATAGAGTTTATACATAGAAACAAGAAGACATTATAAACAACAATAAAACACATTTGATTTTGTTACATATATATGAAAAGTAGAATTATTCAAGAGAATTAATGTAATCAGCATTAGTAACAATTTTTACTAGTAACAATTTTTCTAATTTTTTGTCTCATATTCTAATATTTAATAGATAAATTAAAATTGATTAACTATAGAGAGACGGTATCTAACAAACAACTATTGGTCATAAAATTCATTGTCAGGTTTTTCACCCTTCTCCTGATGATGAATAGAAAGATTACTATTTGAAAGCTTGAAACCAAAAATACATTCAACGCAGAGTTTAAATAACCTCTGATATTATGAATTTCCCGTTGAGTTTGAATATCTTCAATCAAATCTAATGACTGTTGGTCATACTTATTATTAGGGCTGGGACAATATGCTCTTAAAGCTATTGATCCAAAAAATACCATAGACGAAACTAAATGAAATGGTAACGAATACTAAATACAGCTGGTTTAGAACGATTCAATACTCTTTAATTCTCTCCGTCTATAATATTTTCGTGATCTATAATTTTAAAAGCATATTTTCCCAGCGCTGCATATTATAAAATATAAATTTAATTAATGCTAACATTCTATCTGGACGCGAAACCTATTATCAAATGTAGGGTAAGTTAAAAATTATCGGTCAGTCCCACATCTTCGGTCATAAAAAAAAAAAAACGATGTATGTAATAATAATTATTTTACTTTCATTTTAATTGGTATCCATGATACCTGCAGCTATCACAGATATCAACAGCTATAATAAAATAATTAGTATTATTATGCTATGAGTTTTTCTTATCTTATTTGATCGAAGATGTGACACTGACCGATAATTCGTAACTTACCCTGCGGCCCTACCTACCTACCGACTGAGTATAGCTGACCATACAAACACTTGCATTATTTATAGACATTTTTCTTTATTCCACTATATAAATTACACTAAATATATGCTTACTAATATCTATAAATAATAATAAACGGATCATAAATAAAGACCATCTGAAAAATTTAATAATATTAATATGTAAAGTGTTTTTTTCGTCAATTTATGTGGTGCTGTTTAGTGTGTCAACTCGTTCACACAAAGAACTTGGCGTTAAATAACTCATCTCAAATTATTTAAAAATTCCACAATTATGATGCTGAAATATTAGTGTCTAATAAAAATTTAAAATAATTTAAATTAAAGTTATTATAAACTAATTATGAATTAAAAAAATCTTTTTATGCGTGAAACTTGCTCTACCAGCCCATACCTATTTGCAGAAATAAAGATCACGTGAACGCTAAAAGAACAAATTTCATCAGTTCACTTTATAGGTAATCTTCAAATAATCCATAAGAGGACTTAAAAATCTTAGATTTAAAAATTGTCAAAGATAATATCTCAATAAGAATAAACAGTTCATAAAGAAAGACTGAGTAGAAATTAAAGAATATCAAGAAGAGAATGCCTAGTTACTTTTCAGTAAATTATACAGTATACCTATATATTTTTTAAAATTGGACCGTCATCCTTAAGTGAACAAATTTCATCATTTCACTTTATAAGCTACAATTAATAATTGAATATTTGCAAAGATAACATCTTAATAAGAATCGACACTTAATGAAGAAAGACTTTGTGTAGACATTAAAGAAACTCAAGAAATGAATGCCTATTTGACATAGTAATACTACTATATTTATTTTATATATTGGACTGTCAACTTGAATTGAACAAATTTCGTCATCTTAGTTTGTAAGATACAAATAATCATTAAATATTTGCAAAACTGATATTTTAATAAGAATAAACATACCTATCTTGGAGAAAGACTATGTGTAGACATAAAAAAATATAAAAACATTAAATAATATTAATGCCTAGTTATTTTTCAGTAATAGTTAGGTACTGAACGTACGGAAGGTGCATTAACATACACTTATTTACTTAGTGTGCTAAATTTGAAATTATAATATTTCAGGCTTCAACAACCTAGAGTTCACTTTTATTTTATTGAAATTCATATACCACAATCAAACATTAGTTATAGAGGAAGATCTGATATCGTTTTGATTTTAGACGTAGGTACGTACGTACCTAACAATATGACACTTGTAAAGGATAAAATTAAATAGAAGATATATCCAATGCAATTGAAATTGAATAATTAAACCCCTTTATACAGAAATAAGAAGATAATGATTGATAACTTTATATTCGGATTTAAAAAAAAATCCGTTATCAAAACAATTATTGGTATACCTATTTTATATAAATATCTTGGCAAACTTACCAAAAGATTAATTGAGATAACCTTATATAAAGTATATATAATAATCATATTCAATCTGAATCTAAATTAAAATGAGCATAATAAACCTGATTCCTTTTGAAATTTTCAGTAAACTATCAACTCGATTTATGAAGCGCTGTTGCTGTTTGTGCTAAATTTCACTTATTTTCATTTTCAAATAACTCACAGTACTTGTCTCTTATTGGCCAATCATATACTTCCATAGCCAATCAGTGAGCTAGTAACTTTAGTACACAATATCCCAAACAACTTATCGGCAAGGAACAATATTCTTAAAAATTTAGACGTTCAAATTTTATGCGGTAGTTCATTATTCTTATTTGTCGTATTTTTATAACCAGTAACCTTTTGTTTTATAACCTTAAAAACTTATTCGGTGAATACATTATCTTTATACTATTATTCGTTAAAATTAGGTTTTTTAGAATGTTATAACTTTAAAAACATATATTTAAGAATCGTATTTTTATAAACATTATTCTAAAAAACATAACCATAATAGTCAATATTTTTATTTTCTTATTTGCAATATTGTATATTCTTAGAATTATAACTTTAGAACATATATTTTAAAAACTATACTCTTAGTGTTAGTAACTATATAATTTCTAACCTTAGAAGTGCCACCCGGAACACCTTAGTGCAAAAAAGAATATTTGGATCAAAAAACAGAAAATGGCTGGGACTCTCCCCTAAACATATTACTTCTACAACTTCCTACAAATGTTTCCTACAAATTATTTTTAAATTTAAATTTAAAATCATGATATAATACAAGAATTCAAAATAATATAAACCAAGTTACACCTCAATTCAAGCAATTCCCCCTCTTGTTACACAATACACGACACTCTCACTTCATAGGAGATATTTATTGGTGCAATACATAATCCGAAAAAATCTCTGAAGATTTCAAAGATTGGATGATAAGAAACTGTGAATTGTTTTGATTGCTTGGTGAGTATAATACCTTTCTATCAGTTTAGAAACTTGCTCCCTTTTAAGGCTTTAATTTAGTTATTGTCAAGACATTCCCTTCCCAAAATGACTAAGAGTTGCTACCTCTTCTCCTTTACATTCAATATATCGATATTCAGTTTTCGAAAGTTTATAGTTATTGCATGCCTCTTAGAATACTAAATTATTTACTCACCAAGAATAACAGAGACGCTTATGATACATTTTAGAGAGAAAATAGTAAATTCTGACTCTGATAGATAGAATCTCGAGGAAAATTATTTGGTTCATTATTTTGTAGTAAAGATTTGGATCAGTGTCTTCATTTAGTTCTGCCTGGTTATTGGAGAAAATATAAAAATATTATTTTACTCGAGTCTACTGCCACGTTCTTTGTGAAGTTTAATTTAATTTATTAAAATATACCTAAACAAAAATAATGAAACATCGCTAGTTCTTGTTTTTATAACATTTTTATTGGCAGAAAAGTTTAAAAAAAGAGCGACAAATATAAAGATTATTATTGCGATTCTATCCAATCACCTGAACGCGCTCACGTGAACACAAAAATAAATTTGAAGAATAGATATGTGCCTTTTTATGTCACATGTAGTATATGACGTGAATTGTCGTCAAATTTTTCACTTTTTATTTTAAGTCATAGAAATTTCATTAGTGTACATTTGAACTCTTCTCCTCACTATTATGATTTGAAAGAAATAAGAAAGTTTAAAATCGATCCACCCTACTGCACAGTGTACACAGTGTACAGGTAATGTAAGCCTCAAGTGAATTGCAAACAAAGTATTTTGAAAATAGGCATCATTATAGTATTCTTTTGAACTAAACTATCAAAACTGTCAAGATAAATAACAGTTAAAATAAAATATTTTCTGTATTCACTTTACGTAATTCCAAATCAATTGTATTTTCAATTTCTTGTAATTTTACGATTTATTAATTAAACCTAGAAACTTACAATTCCCGGTGAAAATTCCGAAGGGGGGGAAATCCGTTTCAGTCAAAAACCAGCGAAGGTTAGAAGCATCAGAGATGCGGGTGTTGATTTTGATCCGATAAGTTAGGAAATAAGATAAGAAAATTGAAATTAGAAGCATATTAAACGTAACTCCACTGCTGGAAGAGAGAGAGAGAAATAAATTGCGATGTTACGTGCGTCTAAAGAGAATGAATGAAAATATAAAAAAATGAAGATATGACAAATGTGTGCCATAGAAAGAGGTGGATGGTGTAGTGGAGAGAAATTGGACACAACTGAAAGAGATGGAGAATAATTGTATAAGTTATGAAAATAAAGAAGCATGAGATTTTCCCCAGGTTCACCAGATGATTGATTAATCATCTTTCCGGAGGATTGCTGAGGGATGAAAGAGCAGATACATGACTAATCTATTGGATTACCTATTCAATAATCGCCTATATATGTCAAGGGTTTTGTTACTTAATTATTTCTATCATATTACTTCATTCCTTCCCATTTATTATAAATATTTTTTATACATTTATTGCATAAAAGATGCATAAAAACAGTTGTTCTCACCATTTAATTTGGTGATTGGTGGATAACGCCGTTGCCTGTGAACTGAGATTTGAAGGACAAAGTAGAAAAGGAAAATACAGAAAGACAAAGTATAAAAGGACATAGCATAGGAAGCAAAATGTATAAAAAGTTGAAATATAGAGAGAAGAGTACTGTAAGAGGCAATTGGGCCCAGACAAATTGAACTCCAAGATAATTGAGCCCCTACAGTGATTAATACAGTGACCTTCAATTAAGTTAATACAGTAGATTCTGATAAAAAATGTACTTGAACGCATCCCATTGTATTTGGATTTTGTTTTTATATAAAAAGAAGCATATTTTTTCCATGCAATTTGTCAATTTGCACTATATGGGGAATGCACAACGCGTTTGTACACTGAAAGAAAAGTGTACTTAACCGAACCTATATATAGTTTCATACAAACCACAATGTTTGTCATTTTTAAATTATACCACAGCTGTTGTTTGAATCAAACATCATGAATTTATAATAAAAATTCACCTACATGCATGTACTTTATCTTACCTACATCTATCACAATTTTAACTACAGCTGAATGTCTATTTTACCTACATACAAGGAATTCAAACTACAGCTGTGGTTAAACATTACCTACATGCTTATTAATTAAACTACAGCTGGATGTCTATTTTACCAACATGAATGCAATTCATACCTCATGTAAAAGAATATTTATCGATAAACTAATCCTTCAAACTACAGTCGTTAAGCAATTTTACCTACATGCATTTTATTTTAGTCACTTGGATAATGTTTACATTAGTTACACTCGATTACAAAATACTGTAGTAATCAAATTCATAAGAATACATATGTAATTTAGCAGGAAGATTAACTAATAAATATAGAGTGATAATATTTCTGTTAAGTTAGTTAAAATAGATTTAATATAAATAATTAAATTGGATATTTAGCAAATCTTTCCATATTTAACAAATCAATGTAATAAAACTCAAAATTAATGAATTACATTTAATATAAAATGAACAATTTCAGAAACACACATTACTTGGTAAACACTAGAAAGAAGAAAATTATTAAAGTTTCTCTTAAGCTAGAAAAATTGAAAAAAGTTACCAACTTATGTATCATTAAACATGAATAAAATATTCAAGAAACATAACAGTTCTTTTCAAACTCATTTAATAGATTACTAAATTTGAGATCAAACCATCAAAGGAGAAACTGCAACTAAATTATAACTTGAAAGATAGATTATAACTCGAAAACTAAACTATAACTCGAAAACTAGATTATAACTCAAAAACTAGATTATAACTCGAAAACTAGATTATAACTCGAAAACTAGATTATAACTCGAAAACTAGATAATAACTCGAAAACTAGATTATAACTCGAAAACTAGATTATAACTCGAAAACTAGATAATAACTCGAAAACTAGATAATAACTCGAAAGCTAGATAATAACTCGAAAACTAGATTATAACTCGAAAACTAGATTATAACTCGAAAACTAGATTATAACTCGAAAACTAGATTATAACACAAGGAATCAAGAAAAAGTTGTATATAGAGTTATGTTAAAAAAGCCTAAATAAAGCTTCCTTGTAGCTCCAAGATTTAAATACCCAAACAAATAAAAAGTCATTTAGTAGTTCCTGAACTGAATTGTTCACAGCTAGCTATTTCTCAAAGCGACTCACCAAAACAGTGACGCATGGTTCTTTCAAATCATACATTGAATGAATATTGTACAATGATGTTCACAGTAATGTAAAAATGTTTCAGCACTCCTTGCAATATTGCAAATTCAAAACTTGGGACAGTTTAAAATTCTACATCAATCGCCTTCAAAAAGTGTTGGCACCCAAAACATAATGTCATCAGAGGATACTTGATCAACTTCAGAAGACTTTGAAGATGGGTGGCTGGAATGAGACTAAGAAGGATGATTACTTCTCTTGCCACCTATTCTCTTCAATAGTTAGCCATATGACTGAAAAGAAAATTACAAAGCATCAATTAATGAAGATTTTCCCAATCATAGTTAGCTAGAAGTCAAATAAATAAGTAAAACTTACAGAAACTTACCTATATGAAACAATTCTCAGTTATTAATTCTCTTCATTCCTTTATTAATATTGTTTTCTATATTTTCTGAAATACCTACTTTTCTGAAGTAGGTATTTGAAAATATTAGATAATTTTTAAATGTGTATTTGCAATATGATTGGCTCCTACTTTTTCATATGCTTTTAGGGATTCCAGACAAGAAAAGAATATCGAAGCTGTCGCTATCTTATCACCTAAGGAAAAAGAATTGGTGATGTTATTGATAATGTATATAAACAATACTATAAATTTCTATTATATATTAATATACGAATCTCTTATTTCAGGAATTGGCAACCTTTAGTCGTGAAATACAGTGACGAGGATTCAAATTGTACTTCTAAATAATAAATCTAAAACTTATATGTTTATATTTCGTTTTCAATTTGACCTTGGTAATTCTATTAGCATATTTCTATATCAGTGCCTATGAGTAAGATGAATAATTGCACTAAAATATGGTTTAGAAGATAAAGGCTTTATTATAATTCATTAAGTTATAGTATAATTGCAGCATATCAAAGATTTATTCTATCAACTTTTATAATCTAGCCTGGTTAATTAATTCATTTAGCCTACCTATTTATCACTACGTAAAGTTATTTACGTCATCTAACTACTTATTTATAAACTGACCTGATGAAGCTACTTATTCAATCTAATCTATTAATTTTATAACTAATAGCCATATATCAATTCATCGGATCGAAAACGTTTCAAAAAGCAAGTATAGGTCTAGGTGATCAATTATTTTTTAAAATCAAAATAATATGCATATCACAGAAACAAAAGTAGAAAATAAATGAACATGTTAGATTTGGTCCTAGACAATAAATAGTCTAATCTTATTGATACCAGGATCTAACTCGAGATATAATTTGGTGGAGTAAATATAGTGACTGGAAAAGTCGTGTAAATAGTTTGGCTTCCGCTAACTGGACCGATATTTCAACCTACACTAATAGTTGATATACATTTACTAAGTTTACTAGTAGTTGATATAAACAACACGAGATGTTGATATAACCTACACGAGTAGTTGATATAACCAACACGAGAAGTTGATATAACCTACAAGAGTAATTGATCTAACTAACACGAGTAGTTGATAAAACCTACACGAGTAGTTGATATAACCTACACGATTAGTTGATATAACCTTCACGAGTAGTTGATATAACCTACACGAGTAGTTGATATAACCTACACGAGTAGTTAATGTTACCTACAAGAGTAGTTGGTATAACCTACACAAGCAGTTGGTATAACCCACATGAGTAGTTAGTATAAACTACACGAGTAGTTGGTATAACACATATGAGTGATTGGAGAAACATACACAAGTAGTTGATGTAACCTTGTTCTGTAGTTGTTTAAACCATTACATATAATTGGTTCAACCATCACGAGTAGTTTTGACTATCACAGATAGTTGTTGTGACCATCGGGAATTAAAAATAATCAACTCACATATTAACTAACGTTAATTTAACTCATATTAAATAGTACCTGCAACTCACCACGTAGGTAGGCGCACAGATAAACCATAAAAATTAGTCAAAACAAATCAAATATGATTTGATTCAACTAATCCTTTCTCTGTGTGTAGAAGCAATGTCCAAGGACAACCTGCTCAGTCAGTTGTTTGCGATCCACTTGAAATCGTTGTTCAAATGTAGGTACTTGATTCAGTTTACATACGATGAGTTTAACAAATTAAAATATATATAAAAACAGTCAACACTATAAATGTATAGTTTCAAATGGTCAATGTCATAGCCTCTTTCAGGATGTACATAAATATACATTATTCCAAATTTTATTTTTCTTAAATTAACTTTGGTAGATAATACATTCAAAATGTAACAAAGGAGACAAATTGGCACTCAGTGTCCGTTTTAATCCACATGATTTCGATTTTTCCCAATTCACGGGTTAAAAGAATTATTCACAAAGTATTCAGTAAATTGCCAATATCCGGGAATATTTCAAAGCTTATGATGGCTACCATAAACTTTTGGCCAGGGCAAACTTTATTGTTTGAAGTGAAATATGGAACTATTGCTAGAATATTCGTCCAAATGCTTTTAAATTTCGTATGAATACATATGAGCTATACTTACATGAAAAAACATGCAAAATTTCAATGATGTTTGTTTTGCACTTTTTATGAAATTAAAGATTTAGAAAATTTGTCCTTGCTTACCCTCATATTTTGTCAGCTACTGTACCTTCTTGAGGATAAATATTTTTCTTTATTGTCTTCTTTTCCATATTTTTTCATCTAAATTCATTATAAGAACATCCACAAGTTGTTAACATTGAACTCAGTGATAAAAATTAATATTTTCTTCCCCAGCATTGTAAGACAAAGGCTTTAATTTAATAGAATAATGAATGCAAAGCTCCTAGTGATAACTATTCACATATTATTTTCCCCTTCCTTTGAATTTATTTGTTTTGATTTTTGATTTTAAGCTGCTAATTGTTACTTTGAATGTAAAGCAACAGGAAAACAGATACACAGAATTGCAAGAAAACGTCTAACTACAATAATAATATTATTTATTCATGTGTTGCATAGTTATTAAAGAGTAAAACTATTTCTCAATGAATTAAATATCGTAATCAGTATTATAAATACATGAACACACAAATATTTGTTTTTCTACTGATTTACTCTTCATCCTCTTTCATCAATACAGATTGGAAGGGTGGACCCACATTATATTCTATGGCCCCACGAATTATTATTTTCCCTTCTATTAAATTCAAACATAAGTTTTCTCCTCTAAAATCAAATCAAATGAGAGCAAGAGATACAGAATTGTTCCTGGAACACATTACAGTTCTGATATTAATTCCAAAGAAAGTATGAGGACACTTTAATTTATCACTTTAATCCAATTTTATCACTTTAATCCAATCGACCTAAGCAATATTATGTGTCTGATACCTGATCAAAAATATAAACCACATCATTAGCTAAAATTAATAATTGTAATTGAAATAATATAATAAATTTTCAGGCTAATAAAAAAAATTTAGCGGTGAAAACTTTCATTGATTATATTTTCACTGTATTGAATATTTTTGTTGATTTTTTTATTTATACAAAACGTTAAGATATTCATATTTTGAAATATTTTCATAGGATTTATTTTACATCATGTTGGTAATAAATTAATGAGTTTCACAGTTCCTAATGACTCCTAATGCACTAAGCACTAATAACTAACATCTCTTCAATGAACATTAACTTTTTCTAAACTAATAATTCAGTCTTGGAGACAAACTTGTTAGTAACTTTTAAAGACGAGAAAACTGCAAGTCATTGACAATATTAACACAAAATGGAGGCAAAGAATTGTGACTTTGGTTCCTAATGGGAATACAATTACAGCTTTTACAGCGACAGAATATGTACAGGAAAGAGAGGTCGCTATGTTGATCAGTGTCCGCTGAAAGCTCACACAATTAGTTCAGTTGGTGATTAAAACTTTTATTATTAAATAATAAATTAGTTGAAAATATTATAATATCGCTCATTTGCAGGAATAACGTCATAAAAAAAAATTCAGAGTATTACATACTTCCCTATATACTAATACACAATGTGTCTTTGTCTGTTGGTTGGTTGGTTGGTTGCAAGAAAAATGCTGCGCTTTAACATTTGATATAGTAAAAAAATAGTTTTTACATACATTTCTTTGTTTATTCGACATATAAATTCTTTACATGAAAAAATATGACCAAAAATTATTTACATATAAAAATTTATCTTACAATTTATTTACATAAGAAAATTAGCTTACAATTTCAATTACATAAAATTCATTTACATAAAACTTATATGCATACATTTTTATTACATAAATTCATTTACAATTTTTTTTAAATAAAATTTATTTGAATAAAATCTATTCATATAATATTTATTTGCGTAAAATTTATTTACATAAAATCTAGTTGCATAAAATATATTTGCATTAAATTTGTTTACCTAACATTTATTTACCTAACATTTTTTCACCTAAGATTTATTTACATAAAATTAAGTTAAATAAAATTTATCTACATAAAATTTATTTGCATGAAATTTATATTCCTAAAAATTTATTAAATAATTAAAATATAACATAAATTATAATATAACTATAACTTTATGTTAATATTATTTAAAAAAGGTTCATTCACATTGAATTTATTTGCATAACATATTTGAATACATTTTTAGCAACCTACATTTTTTCTACATATTTTCTATACATGTTTATAAATATATATTGTTCTATTATAATTTATTTCATTTTTTGTTAATTTTCTTATAAATATTATTTTTTAATATTTATTTTCTTTTACTAGCTGTACCTCTAATTTTATTGGGGAAGTACACTAATATACATATAAATATCAAGTTACTTATTTGTATGGTAAAAGTTTAATAATTTCACCAGAACAAATGGACCGCTACAGAGGCTTAATGTCCTGACGATATATTATTAAATGTACGTACATTATAATTACCAAAATGTCTCTCGTGAAAAATAGCTATTTTAGAGTTATGGCAGTGTTGTTGCAAACGAGCAATATTTATAAGACTTACTTTTATAAGTATACGAAATAATAAGGTAGGTAAAATGAAAATATATATTAACAACTAAATAAATATATGAATTACGTATAATAGAGGGTTATTAAACCTCTCGTGGAGTTTCATAGAAATTTTCTAATCAAAGAGAATGTAAAGGGAAAAATAACGAAATCTAATTACACAACCCTGTAACGACCAAAGTGCTTAATAGGCTTGGTCCGGAGGACCAAGCCTAAAGCCTATTCTGCTTTAAAGTCCTGTTCGAGCAAAATCAATGAAAATAATGTAACATATTTAATTATTTAACATTTTATTACCATGCATAATTCAAGACCTTAGGTGAAAAACATGTGGTGTCACTTTGCAATTTACACTATAGAAATAGATAATATTCCTATAAGTGGTGTTTCTAGTGTGTTTAAAAACGTGAGGCCCACTTTTTTCAAATACAATGTAAAACGAAATAGAACAAGTTTGATTACATTATTTTCACTGAGAATCATACGATAAATAAATTAGGTAATCGAAAATTATATTCATGAAGTTTCAAAAACTTTTAAATCAATTAATTTTCAAATTATGCATCAATATTTGAAACTCGACCGTGTGACGTTATCTGTTTTTCTTTATAACGTTTCACTCTATGGGTTACGTGTGATAGAATCTTACTCTGTTTACTATTTTCAGATTCCTTTCTCTTAATATATCTCTTTCTACTAAATACTCATGGTACCATGCCCTAGAACCACCTTGCCAATATGGTTCCGACCTCAGGCCTCTGGTCCAAGCCTAACTGTATTTAGGGTAATAAATTAATGTAATTAACACTTTAAAGAGAATATATTCATTAGTCAAGCAATGGTAATTACACAGTGTATCTTCACTAGAACGCTCACAAGTAAATGTCTCAATAACTAAGACAGGAGATAAGGTGTGTATCTCGTGCGAGCCGATCGGTAACTGATTTGAATGTTACTTTACTCACAGTCATATAAGTTCGTGATAGCAGTAATGCATACACAATTGCTGTGTTTGCATCACTACAACCGGACCTCTTAGTCCAGCTGGTCGTTCCAGGGTTAAAATCTGAATAATCATACATAAAGTGTTGATGGTAAATTGTAATACCTCTGAATAAAACCAATGTAAAACTAGATACTTGGTAGACTAATAGAATATTTGTTAAACTATAATTTGAAGAGATTGTTATAAGACCTGCATTTCACGTAGAATGGATAAAACTTAATCTCTTACTCAATATTCTATTAAAAATTCTTAAGAAATACACTGAAAAGAACTGATTTTTATAATAGTAGAAAATCGGAATCAGAAAATGGAGCTGTGAAATTAGCTTCATGCAATGACTCTTTAATATTCGTAGATGGTATAGCATACATAGTTCTAGGTATATTCCACCCCAATTGAAACTTCATTTACTTGACCAACAGGTAAAATGTCTACGTTGGAATAAAAGGCCATATTGCTGACGACAGAATGAAATTTATTACAAAGGACCATGAAGTGGATCCATGAACAGCGCGGAAAAAAATTTCTTCTTAAAATGAGTTCACACATGCGTTTTTTTTTATCGCTGAAGTAAAAATTTAATGAGTTCTCTCCATTAGGGATAAAAAAAAATACATTTTAAAAAGAGCTTCTTTCTGCGGTGTTAAAAATACAAGTGCGAAGCGGGCCTTAACCATGCAATTAACAAGCAAGGAACGAATATTCAGAGTGAAAACTTCAATCAGATCGAAATGTCACTGAAGTTTTCTATTTCAAAATAGTTTCCAAGGAAGAAATGTAAGCACCTTGTATTGAGATGTCTACCATAATAATTTTTGCCTTTCTTTCACTACCTTTAAGTAAGTAAAATTACAAAGTTAGCTCTAAGAATAACCTTCGCGCAATGACAAAAATAATCACATTAACTTTTTGCTTACCTGTTCTTAAACTATGCCCATCAGTTCAAAAATGTTTTTACCTGTTAATAGTACACTAAGTGGCAGAGAAACAGACGAAGATATAGTTCTTTAGTCCATTGGCTAACGACTTACAAGTATTTGAAAAAGCGGAAACTTTTTGTACCCTATACTGTATTTTAATTTTATTATCAATAAATAACATGATTAATCAACAGTGAGAATTAAGCAACAAAATATATTGTTAATATCCTCTAAATACAGTTACAGACGTATTTTCTCAATATGTCAACAATTTCCTTCATTCTTCAAAATTTGTATAGCAATCTATCACCACGTGTCATGCATCTCACTCTGATGAAATATCATCTTCCATCTTGAGAATTCTTTCCCAATTGGTTATTTACTGAAACATTCACTCCACCAATAGAGTTCTAAGACGAACACAAGCAACACTAAATTGAATCTCTTCCGTCAGGACGTGTTGGTGATTTGGTGTATTTGCATCAGGGTGGTTGTGGTAATGTGGTGTATTTGTGTCAGAGTGGTGGTAATGTGGTGTATTTGCATCCTATAGTGGATGTGGTAATGTGATGCATTTGCGTCAGGGTGGTGGTAATGTGGTGTCCTTAAGTCCGGCTGGTGGCAATGTGGTGTAGTTGCGTCAGTGTGTGTGTGGTAATGGGATGTATATGCGGAAGGATGGTGATGGTAACGTGGTGTATTTATGTCAGGATGGTGGTAATGTAGTGTATTTGGTTCAGTGTAGAGGTAATGTAGTGCATTTGTGTCAGGGTGGTGGTAATGTAGTGCATTTGTGTCAGGGCGGTGGTAATGTAGTGTATTTGTGTCAGTGTAGAGGTAATGTAGTGCATTTGTGTCAGGGTGGTGGTGGTAATGTGGTTTATTCGTGTTAGGGTTTTGGTAATTTGTGTCAGGGTTATGGTGGTAATGAGGAGTATTTGCGTCAGGGTAGTGGGGGTGGTAATGTGGTGTATTTTCGTCAAGTTTGTGGTAGTGATGTGGTGTATTTTGGTCACGTTGGTTGTTGCAATGTGGTGTATTTGCGTTGGTTTGGTTGTGCTAATGTGGTTTCAATTGCGTCAGGTTGTAGTAATGTGGTATATATGTGTCATTGTGATTTTAGTAATGTGATGTATTTGTGCCAGGGTGGTGGTACTAATATGATGTATCTACTTCAAAGTTTTATAATTTGACAAATGGGACTGGAATATAATGAGGGTACCCAGAACAGACTAAATTAGGTGTTCATTTATATTTTTGAAAGCAACCATATTTAATCAGTATTTATTGGGGGGATAGTCATATTACAATAATATTACTGTAAATAGGACAATTGGGTTTGAAGAGAGGGGTTAGGGAGAAAAATCAATAAACTAGTGGATTTTGGTTGTTTTTTCTTGTTCTCATTTTTGTGTTGAACTTTACCACAGTGAATCAGGTGGCACCTGATGACACTCCCACTTTCGAGTGGACAATACTGGGCTTGCCTGGCCTGAGGGGATTTAGTGGCAAACACAAAAAACTTTTCTTTATATATCTATTCTTTTTTGTAATTTATATTATTATTTATCTCCTGAATAATTGCAAATGTTGTTTATATCGTATTCACTTTTGATATTTTTCAAAAAAATCGGGAGTTACGGCATTGCTGTTATTTGCATTCTATGATCTTATGAATTCTCTTCAATATGTGGCAAATATATTTTTGATTTTGACCTTCATTTTTTAGGAATGCATTGTTAAAAAAATTTTTTTGGAGAAAATGAAATTCTCCAATTTTCGAAAAAAATCAATAAATAATTCTAATATCAAAATTTTGTTTGATACATTTTGTAGAACATTCATAGAAGCATCGAAAGGAAAATACCGCTTTACCTTAACTTCAAAACTTGGGGAGTAATACGTATTTTTCAAATAGGTTCAAAACTCGTATTACTTGTTCGAAACTCGTCAAATCGAAAAAAAAATCATAAATAAAAACGAAACTAATTCAATTTTATATACAAAGTTTCACAATCGTAGCTTCAATAATAAACAATTTTCAACAAACTTGGGACTGTCCCATTAAAATAAATTTAACAAACAAAGATAAAAATAAATATTTTTTAGGTTTCCTAACTATTATTGCAGAAGCCATTTTCACCATCCATCAATAAAATCCATATAACATTCACAAAAAGGCATGACACTCAATGAAAATTTAACTGTGAATTGAGTTGGGTTCTAAAAGAAGATGCAAGAGAGAAACATATAACTTCACCAGTTTTTGAAATTTACCAACTTAAAGTTGTATTTCGTTTCTTGTTTGATATTCCCTGTATATTTGAATAAATGTTCATAATATGAGTACCATGCCGTTCATCACAGGAAAAGTCATGAAAAGACAGCTTCGAAATCGGTTTGAAATTGAAACTATTAGAACTTTTTCATGAGGATTGATCCGCAAGGACCAGTCTCTAGGTTACTAGGGTTAAAATGAGAAACATAATATAAATCGACTTTTATTTTTTTGAATTGAATTGAGTACTATGGTTATTCAGATGAAAATTTTTTTTTTCACCTCCGTTACTTTTATCAACTTGATTTCTTATTCCAGCATGATCTGGCCAGTCAGGCAGACTGCAGTCTCCTCATTTCTGGTCAATTCTGGAAATTAAGCCCAAAGAAGAGGGAAAATGGGTTAATTTCAGAAAGGATTAACTTAAAAAAGAATACATTTTTAACCCTTTCTATCATTAATTTTAAAAACCCACGAAAAAAAAATATTTGAGTGGAAATATAAACTCATTGTGGTTAAAAAAACATGTATAATACAAAATTTATTAATTTTCATATATATTCAATGAAATACAGAGTGTTGCTCAGTGGCAACATTATGTAATAGAGGCTGAAATTTGGTATTAATTGGCTGTGCCCTGTAACTAGTGTTACTGAGTCCTGTATCTAGTAATACTTTGCCCTGTAACTAGTGTTGATGTACCCAGTAACTAGTGTTACTGTGCGCTGTAACTAGTGTTACTGTG
>CANNZV010003119.1:0-72350 GCA_947561585.1 Caprella mutica
CTTATTATGTTCAGCCCCAACGAAAAGCCAAGCAGAATAATTAATAATCCGTCACCTCACCACGGGATCAATCACCCCGATCCTCAAATTTAAAGCTCTCACCACTGCCCCATCCAACCTGTAACACCAAGGCCTCACCCCGTGGCGGGCCAATCAATTGCATACCCACCGGCATACCACTTTCCGTAAAACCAATCGGAATCGCCAGCGAAAGGCAGGGCAGTTGTCGTCGCCAGATAAGAAAATCAGGGCAGGTTTCCTCTCAACAGTCATACCTGACGTTTCCAGCTGGAAGCGGGGAACCCTCTTTCGAGCTGTTTGCGACCATCGATGCTGAAGCCCATGGTAAAGTCTCTGGAAGATCATGAATCCCTGGTCGATGCCATTGAGAGTGGTGACACGGTTGTCGCCGCTCAAAAAATGATGGAACATATAGATGACAGCCTGCACCTTCAGAGGACAAAAAAGAAGCCTGAGATGAAATACCTTTTTAAAAATGATTATTCTGAATTAGCACACCCACGTATTATTAAAGCCTTTGCCCGCTTAGGTCAAACACAGCAAAATGGCTACAGCGAGGATGAAATCAGCCTGGAAACGGTTGATATGCTTAAAGAAGTATTAGGTAGCCCCAACGCTGACATCCATTTTATCGCGGGTGGCACCTTGGCTAACCTGATTAGTCTGGATTGGATGTTACGCTCAACCGGCTCGGTGTTGGCAGCGGATACCGGGCACATTAATGTGCATGAAGCCGGAGCCATCGAAGCGACGGGGCATAAAATCAGCACGGTGCCACACCAGAGTGGTAAGTTGAATACTGACCTGATGCAGGAGCTACTCGATATTCACCAGCATGAACACATGGTGACACCGGGGGTGGTTTATCTGTCTCAATCCAACTGAGTTGGGCACTATCTATTCCAAGGCCGAATTTGAGGCCATTGCTGCATTTTGCCGGAACAATAAATTATACCTCTTTGTGGATGGCGCTCGTTTAGGCATGGCCGCTATGAGTGAATATAATGATTTGTCGCTTGCAGATATAAGTGAACAAGCTGACATGCTTTATATCGGAGGCACAAAAAATGGCGCTATGTTCGGAGAAGCACTGGCAGTACTGAATGATGATTTTAAAAACCAATTTCCGGGGTGCTATAAAACAGCGGGGTGGTTTTATTGGCCAAAAGGCTTCTCTATTAGTGTGCAATTCAACGAATTGTTCAGGGATGGCCTTTATTTTGACCTAGCCCGGCATGCTAATCAGCAGGCGCAACGCTTGTCTCAAGGTATGTCTGAACTGGGTTATGATATGTTAACACCCCACCCGCAACCAACCAAGTATTTCCGATTATACCGAATCATGTCATTGACCAACTTCAGCAAGTTGTACGGTTTCTATACCTGGAGTAAATATGATGAGAGGCATTCTGCTAACACGTTTGGTTACGTCCTGGGCAACACCGACCAAGAAAGTCGAACAGTTATTGGTTGACTTAGCAATATTATCATAATTGCGCATATGATGTTATTTCACAATATTACGGTTAAATATAACCTCTTTTTAAACTTCACCTAGCACGTTTATCTGCAAATAATGGTTTTCCGTCGAAGACCATCTCAATTTGTTAACCACAACCTTCGAATTTTACTTGAAAAAATTTATCAGATAATCATGAATTGCTAATTTTTCCAGCTGGCTGTATCAATAGATCACTCGCGGACATATATGTATATAAAATTACTTTAATTTTGATTAAAATTCTACAGATACTTAAATATTTTTAATAAAAAATAGGTGGACAGCATTTTTAGGCGCCAAAGGGAAATGTCAATAACAGAGTGGGTAGACCTTGTGTCAAGGCGATCCATCATCTCCTTAGCTTTTATTGCACTGTTAATTTTTATAAGTGCAGCCTTTATTAGAACAGGCCTTAAGGCACAAGGCAATATGATGGAAATAGCCATTATTACAAATAATCAAAGAGTATTACTTAGTGACATTAACCAAAGAGTGATGTTACTGCTTAAAACTTCTACCCTTAATAATTCACACAGACAAGTGGAAAGAATCACAAAAGACATAATTTTTAGAAAAAAAAACAGTTAAGAGGGAAACCAAGTTAAAATTAACACTATAAAGTATATACATATCTAAAAACCTTCTATTATCATTAATCAATGATAATAATGTTCCAGCTTTACTAGATGGAATAAATATTGATTTAGAAAAATTAAAAAAAGACATTAGACCCGTTGTTACAGGCTCGACCAGATGCTATAAGTGGGGGTTTTGATCTTTGGATTCCTGGTTACTTAGAAACTGTAAGTAACAGCAAGCAATTCAAGAGAATTTCAAATTTAAATACACTTTTAGCTGAAACAGCAATAAAACAAAACAAAAAACTATCATTTTTGCATATCTGCCTGTTAATAATAGTCTTTATTAGCATAGCTATAATTTGGCTTTTAATATTAAGGCCAATCATAGCTAGATTCAGGGGTGTTTTAGTATCGAATGAAAAAGATAAAGAAAAGCTAAGTTATCAGGCAAATCATGATAATTTAACTGGCCTCTCTAACCGGCAGAACTTCAGTCAAAAAATAAAAAAAACAAAGGGGAGTGTTGCTCTTTTTATTATTGATATAGATAAATTCAAGCATATCAATGATAATTATGGGCATAATGCTGGTGATACCATATTAAAGTTTGTATCTGATACATTTAAATCAAATAGAAGGGAGAATGAATACTACTATAGAATTGGAGGAGATGAATTCTATATATTGATAAATAATATCGACAGCAAGAAACAGTTAAGAAAAAGAGCAGCAGAAATATGTCATCTATGTCGAAAACCCATCATATATGAAAAAGAAATAATTAATTTCACGATTAGTATTGGAATTTCATTTCATGAGCCCTATACTAATAGAAAAGAATTAACCAGTGCCGCAGACTATGCTCTTTATCATGTCAAAAAGAACAATGGCAATTCATTCTGTTTGTATTCTGATATAGAAAAAAGGAGTATTTCTACAATATTAGACATGGGTAGAACAATTGAACTTGCTCTAAAAAAAAATCAATTTAAGGTTTATTACCAACCCATTGTGAGAAGTGCTGATAAAAAAATCATAGGCATTGAGGCACTTGCTCGTTGGGAAAATGAGGAAAAAGTCTTACTTAAGCCTAACCAGTGGATGGCAGTATCCGAAAAAAATGGCCTATTAACAAAAATATCCTGCCATATAATTAAAGAAGTTGAAAAACATATTTTACAGTGGCTGCTCATGCCTATAGAGGCTATTCAGGTAAGTGTTAATGTAACTGAAGAGCTTATTTCTTCTGAGTTAATATTAGATAGTATTACTTCATTTCAAAATCACATTCCTAGCCAGCAACGCTTTACCATTGGTATCGAAGTATCAGAGTCAATTTTCCTTGATAAAAACTACGCCATTATCATAAAACATCTTGACATTATGAGAAAAAGGAATTTAAAAATCCTCCTGGATGATTTTGGCACAGGCTATGCAACATTGACTCACCTGGTCAGCATCCCCTTTGATACCATCAAAATAGACAAATCATTCACCTTAAATGTATTAAATAATTTTGAAAGTAAAGTAATTATCGAAACATTTGCTGGATTAGCTAAACGACTTAAAAAAGACCTGGTTTGTGAAGGGGTTGAAAATATAAATATACTCAAAGAAGTTGAAAGCTTGGGCTGTACAAAAATCCAAGGCTATTATTACTCAAAGCCATTACCCTTTGAAGAAATCACTAAACTATTGATAAAAGGAAAGATCTAACGTGAATACTGAAAAATCATCATTAAAAAGATTAATAGCTTTAACTATTGGACTTTTCCTTTTTAATACGACATGCCATTCTGAAAGTATAGCTCCTACTGTTGAAATAGTACATTGGTGGAAATCTGCTAGCGAACTGAGTGCACTTAATGAAGTTGTTGAAATTATTAAAAAAAATGGTGGTAAAACCGAAGTAACAAGATTGGGCAGCCGTGTTGAATTCAGGGCAAGAATTATCGAAGATATTTCTTATGGCTACTTACCTGCAGTGACACACTGGCTTGCGGGGAAAGAACTATTAAAGTTGAGGGGACGAAATGTAATAAAATTAATTCCGGAAAAAATAAATAATGAAAATATTTCAGGATTGCTATTTGATGAGGTGAAATCGGATGTCACTGTTGATGGTGAGTTATTGGCCTTGCCTATTGGCATCCATATCCAAAATACCGCCTACTATAATGCAAAAATATATGACAAGCTTGGCCTAAACCCCCCTAAGTCCTGGGCTGAATTTCTCAAACAGGCCAAAATCATTAAAAGTGCTGGTTACAGGCCTTTAGCTTTATCTATCCAACCCTGGCAAATACGCAATCTTTTAGATTCCATTCTAATTGGTATTGGTGGTAGTGAAGCCTATTTGAATTTCTATGATAGCAAAAAACCTGTAGAGGAACTGCGACCATTATTAATTGAGACTTTTAATATTTTTCTTGAACTTATTGATTATTCTGACACGGACTATAAAGGTAATAAGTGGTATCAAAACATTGACATGCTTGCTTCAGGTGAAGTGGCAGCCTACTTCCTGGGTGACTACAGCGAAGGTGAGCTTGTCTCTGGCAAGAAGCTACGGCCAGGCAAAGATTTTTATTGTGAAATAGCACCGGGTAATCAAGGTACTTATATTTATGGAATCGATGCCTTTGCCTTGTTAGATGTATCTACTCCTGAATTAATTGCAGGCCAGGATTTGCTTACAAACCTATTGTTGCAACCAAAAACTCAACAGGCCTATATTGCTAAAAAGGGAGGCATACCGGTCAGAAAAGACGTAGGTATCAATGACCTTGATCCTTGCGCGTCAAAAATCTATAAGGGATGGCTCGACCAAAACAACAAGCGCCTCCCTTACCCGGGTGGTTACAGCAGACCAAGACTTAGTCTGTTTCAGCACACAGCGGTTAATTTATGGAAAAAAAGCATTCCGGATGCTGAAAGTGCGGTCGATTTTATCATTGATACGGTCAACAACGATTTAGCCAGCATCTCACCAGAGGAATAGTAACTCAAATGGAATACAGGGGGCTATTTATATATCCCCCCGTTGTTTGACACTAATGGGGTAGAATTGAGGAACCACTCAATAGCTTACCAAGCTTGTGCATTAGCTCTCTCCCAATCATCTTTCCAATCCTCAGGAACAGTATCCTCAGATAGCAAACTTCCTTCCTCAATCTTAGGATAGAGCTGGGCATAGGTCTGCACGTCAGTACCTTGCACACGACGGTTGATATGTTCCGGCCCGAGCTGATCAATACTATCCAAACCAGCAGCGCCCACGAGTTCAGTCAGATTAGTAACAGTTTCCTCATGGAAGTTAGCCACACGCTGTGCTTTATCGGTGACCACCAAACCCTTATTACGATGCGGGTTCTGGGTGGCAATACCTGTGGGACAATGGTCAGTATTACAGGCCCGCGATTGAATACACCCCAAAGCCAGCATCATGCCACGTGCTGAATTCACGGTGTCAGCGCCTAATGCCATTACCCGCAGAATGTGAAATGCCGAAAACATTTTTCCGGCAGCAATCAGGCGTATTTTGCTGCGTAAACCGACTCCGGTTAATGCACGATCCACAAAAATAACAGCATCGCGAATTGGAGTGCCCACCGAATTGGTCATTTCAATGGGTGCGGCACCAGTGCCACCTTCGCCCCCATCAATCGCAATGAAATCAGGAAGAATTCCACTTTCAAGCATGGCCTTACAAATCCCCATGAACTCATCCTTACGGCCAATACACAGCTTAAAGCCGACAGGCTTACCACCGGATAACTCGCGTAACTGCTTAACAAATTCAAGTAAGCCCAATGGGGTCGAGAACATCGCGTGAGTCGCAGGTGACAATACATCCTCTCCGAGTGGGACATTACGGATCTCAGCAATCTCTTCGGTTACCTTAGCCGCAGGTAATAACCCGCCATGACCAGGTTTCGCCCCCTGTGACAATTTGATTTCAATCATTTTGACATTGTCACGGCTGGCATTCTCACGGAATAATTCGGGATCAAAATTACCCGTTTTATCACGACAGCCAAAATAGCCGGTGCCAATCTGCCAGACCAAATCACCACCATGTTCCAGGTGATAGGGACTTAAACCACCTTCGCCGGTGTTATGCGAAAACCCACCTTTTTTGGCGCCTTTATTGAGTGCCATGATTGCATTTTTACTTAAGGAACCATAACTCATGGCCGATATATTCAATGGCGAGGACATATAAGGTTTTGTACAATCATCACCACCAAATTTTATGCGGGGATGATGATCTTTGGGATGTTTAGCGAGAAGCGAGTGGTTAACCCACTCATAACCAGAACGATTGGTGTCAAAGATCGTTCCAAACGGACGGGTATCTCTGGCTCCTTTCGCACGTTGGTAAATCAATGCACGGAATTCACGCGGTACAGGCGTACCATTGGTATCGGATTCAACAAAATACTGCTGAATTTCAGGACGCACTGCTTCTAACATATACCGAAAGCGCCCGAGCACAGGGTATAAACGGCGTATCGTATGCCTGACCTGTAGCATGTCGTACACACCCAGGGCGATAATCGCCAAGACGGCGATAAGCAACCAGATGCCAGGTGGCCAGACTAAACTGAGTGCAACCAGCAGAGCGCTGGAAGCGACTGCAAAAATAATAAAGTATTGACGCATGGTCATAGAGTATTTCCGTCCTTGTTTATTAAGGCTTTATAAGAATAATCGTTCAAATATACGCCAGAAATCCTATATGGATGCAAGATTCAGCACTACCGCAGATATTTCAACAGAAAAAGCCCAATACAGAAGAAGCAATCGGGCTTTAAATCCATCACATTTCGATGCAGCTTAAGCTTTTAATTTTTGCTCCAGCAAGTCCAGCACCTGCATACAGGGTAGCACCTGATGTACACTGGAGTTTGGCTCCCGGCCTTCTTTAATCGCAGCAAAAAACTCACGATTCTCTAACTCAATGCCATTCATTGATACATCGACCTGACTGACATCAATTGGATTCTCACGACCATCTACCAGATCATCATAACGTGCGATGTAGGTGCCATTATCACAGATATAACGGAAAAAACTGCCCAGTGGCCCGTCATTATTAAAAGATAATGATAAGGTACAAAGCTTCCCTGATTCAGTTTTAAGCCCGATACTCATATCCATAGCAATACCCAGTTCAGAATGTATTGGCCCTTCCATTGCCTGCACCTGAACAATCTTCTCGTCAGCCTGATAAGCAAACAAATCAACAGTGTGTGCTGCATGGTGCCATAACAAATGATCCGTCCAGCTACGGGCTTGTCCAAGGGCATTCAGGTTCTGACGGCGGAAGAAAAAAGTCTGTGCTTCAAGTTGTTGTAAATTCAGTTCACCGGCCTTGATTTTATTATGTATATATTGGTGGCTGGGATTAAAACGGCGAACATGGCCAACCATAGCCACCAAACCTGTCTCTTCCTGTGCTTTACACAAAGCCTCGGCATCCGCCAGGCTATCAGCCATTGGAATTTCTACCAGCACATGTTTGCCTGCCCGCAGCACTTTTGTTGCCTGAGCTGCATGCATAGGGGTAGGGGAGGTAAGAATCGCCGCCTCAATACCTGGCCGGGCCAATGCTTCATCCAAATCCAGCGTCCAATGTGGAATGTTGTACTTTTCTGCTGTTGCCTTAGTCGCACTTTCCTCGCCACCGGCAATAGTGGCGACTTCAATATCTGCAATATTTTGTAGTGCATCCAGATGTTTATGGCCAAATGCACCTTCACCTACCATACAAACTTTCATCATCAGTTCCTGTGATTATATCGTGCAATAATTTTACTGATCACAGCGGGTGATACCAGTATGATCAATAAAAAAGGGCAGTACTAAGGGGGTTTGTGCAATTCTTTATTGGAAAAGTGCAATTTTTGCTACATCCATTCAGACATTGGTTTTCTTTATGTGTCATGGGTAGGTACAATGGAATGCTTTTTGAAAAAATATAACCCCTGAACCTTTGAGATACAAAACATGAATTTGCGAAGAGGCACTAAAGTTCGTCACCCCATGAAACCTGATTGGGGACTAGGAAAAATACTTGATGTTAGTAACAACGAAGAGATCCGGGTATTTTTTGTCAATGTAGGCGAAAAGAAGCTCATGCTGAAGTATGTTCAGCCCGAAGTTATCCCGGCAGCAGAAGCTGCACATCCGGTATTGGACAACCTTAAACTGCCCTCTGATACAGATCGGATTAAGTATCAAAGCCTTCCGCAATCTATCGATAAATTTCTTACTAAGTATCCGGAAGGGTTTCAGGGTGAAGCCTTCATGCAGGGAGAGCGTGACCCCAAAATGGGCGCTCATCTGCTGGGACAGGAACTTCTGGGTAAAGAAGTCTTCACAGCCTTGATTGAAGACAACAATTTCGAAGAGATTGCTGCTAATGCTCTCAAGCTGGTGAGCAAAACCAATCTATTATACCCCAATGAAAAGTCATCTTTAAAAGAGGGACTTTCACTTCCGGCAACTCAGGAAGCATTCTCTAAAAGCCTGTATGCACTGTTGTACGGTGACGAGGATATGAATAAACGCTTCACTACTTTCGCCAGATTCCTCGACAATATCGATGCGGCTAAGTGGACAACGGTAACCTACTTCTTGTTTATTCTCCGTCCGGAAACCTTCATGTTTGTGAAGCCTACCGTGACCCAAAACGCTGCGACGCTGTGTGGTTTTGAAATTAACTACAACGTTAAACTCAATTGGCAGACCTACGAAGCCGTATTGAAGTTTGCTGAGTATTTGCGGAGTGAGCTGACTGAACATGAGCCGCGTGACATGCTGGATATTCAGGCATTCATGTGGAATATTGTGGCTTAGTGCTTTCAAGTAGTGCGTAGTGCCCGTAATTAGATGACGGGTGCTACTCATGTCGTATTTGCGTGCATGTCCTTTGGGTAGGATTGGAGCTAATAACATTCGCGTAGAAGTGAAGTACTCATAACCCAAAGCTCGCAAAGATCTGGCCCAGTCTATAAACCAAGCCAGATAATTCTCAGTTATTTACACTTCACTTCTTTGGCGCATAAATATCCGTGCAAGTCCCCTCAGCTACCTCAGCCGCAAAATTCAGCGTCTCAGACAAAGTAGGGTGTGGGTGAATGCTTAAGCCAAGGTCATGCGCATCCGCCCCCATCTCTAACGCCACCACGGCCTCAGCAATCAACTCACCCGCATTCTTACCCGCAATCCCGGCACCAATTAACTGCCCGGATTCTTTATCAAATAAAGCCTTAGTCACACCATTACCGGCATCCATCGATAAGGCCCGACCGCTAGCCGCCCAGGGAAATACACCTTTTTCATAAGCAATGCCTTCTGCTTTACACTCATCTTCAGTTTTCCCCATCCAGGCCACTTCAGGGTCAGTGTATGCCACCGAAGGAATCGTTCGTGCATCAAAGTAGGATTTCTGGCCGGCAACCACTTCCGCCGCAACCTTCGCCTCATGAGTCGCTTTATGTGCCAGCATAGGCTGACCCACAATATCGCCTATGGCAAAGATATGTTCGACGTTAGTGCGCATTTGCTCATCGACGGGAATAAACCCACGAGCACCCACAAACACACCGGCATTTCCGGCATCAATCTTCTGTCCATTGGGTGAACGTCCAATGGACACCAGAATACGATCAAAAGTATCCTGCTCCGGTGCTTTATCGCCTTCAAAATGACAAATTAAGCCCCCATCATCAGGAGTAACACCGGTTAGCTTGGTATTGGTATAGATATTGGCATAGCGCCGCTTGATGACCTTTTCCAGTGGTCTGACAATATCCCGATCTACGCCCGGCATAATACCCGGACCTAGCTCGACCACAGTGACCTCTGCACCCAACGCATCATACACTGTTGCCATTTCCAGCCCGATAATACCGCCACCGACGACCAGCAGTCGTTTAGGAATTTCTTCCAGCTCCAATGCATCGGTCGAATCCATTACCCGTGGATCTTCCCATGGAATAAAGGGTAATTTAGTGACCTGTGAGCCCGCTGCGATAATGCAGTTTTCAAAACGAATAGTCTGTTTACTGCCATCAGCCGCTTCAACTTCCAGCGTATTCGCCGAAACAAAGCGGCCGTAGCCAGTAACAATCTGCACCTTACGCTGCTTAGCTAATACCTTCAGCCCCCCCGTCAGCTTACCCACTACGCTTTCTTTATGAGCACGTACCTGATCCAGATCAATGTCCGGCTCGCCAAATTTAACACCGTGCTTGGCTGAAGCCTTTACTTCATTAATGACCTCGGCCGTATGCAACAAGGCTTTTGAAGGTATGCACCCAACATTAAGACACACGCCCCCAATAACTTCATAACGCTCAACCAGGACGACTTTCTTCCCCAGGTCAGCAGCACGAAAAGCAGCAGTGTAACCGCCAGGGCCGGAACCCAGTACGACTAGCTCAGTACTTAAATCAACATCAGAACCATTATCTGAAACACCTGCCGGAGAGGCTGGCGAATCAGTATTGGAAGTATCAACTATAGCTTCTGGCTTGTCTTCCTGCTCCACCTGTGCGGAAGAGGAGGTGTTTTCACTTTCCACCACTTCCATCACCAGAATCACATCACCCTGTGTAATCGTATCGCCGACTTTGACGCGCATTTCCTTGACCATACCTTCATGCGGGCAAGGGATTTCCATTGAGGCTTTATCTGATTCAACAGTAATCAGTGAGTCTTCCGGTTGTAATGGATCGCCAATATCAACCAGTACTTCAATAATCTCAACACCATCAAAATCACCAATATCCGGCACAGTTACTTCGACAATATTAGTCATACCAATAGCCTCCGGATATCAGACAGCATTTTACTAAGGTATGTAGTAAAGCGTGCGCCATCAGCACCATCAACTACCCGATGATCATAAGACAGTGATAACGGCAACATCAGACGTGGCTCAAACTCCTTACCATTCCAGACGGGTTGCGTCTCAGAGCGTGAAACACCCAATATAGCGACCTCAGGGGCATTAATAATCGGCGTAAATTTAGTCCCACCGATTCCACCCAGGCTAGATATAGAGAAACAACCACCTTGCATATCACCCGGCTTGAGTTTCTTATCACGTGCCTTACCGGACAATTCGACCAGCTCTTCAGATAATTGTGACAGCGACTTTTTGTCAACATCCCTAATCACGGGTACAACCAAGCCATCCGGCGTATCTACCGCGATACCAATATGAAAATAATGCTTCTGGATAAGGTTCTCGCCAGCAGGCTCCAACGAAGTATTAAACCTTGGGTATTTCTGCATCGCAGCAACAACCGCCTTCATCACGAAAACCAGAGGCGTCGTTTTACTGCCTTCCCCTGTTTTCTTGAAATCTGCATTCAGTTGCTGACGAAATGCTTCCATCTCAGTGATATCAGCCTGATCAAACTGTGTAACATGTGGAATATTTACCCAGTTTCTATGTAAAAACTCTCCGGTCAGTTTATTGATACGGCTCAGTTTGATGGTTTCGACTTCACCCCACTGGCTGAAGTCAATTTCAGGCATCGGTGGAATACCCATGCCAGAGGACAAGCCACCAGGTGCGCCACGTTGGCCATTACCACCAAAGCTCATCATTTCTTTGATATAGCTTTTTACATTTTCCTGAACAATACGACCTTTACGTCCCGAACCTGTGACCTTGCTAAGATCTACGCCTAATTCACGCGCAAATTTACGTACCGAAGGTGTCGCATAGGCTTTTTTGAAGGCCTCGTGAGAAATGACCGAATCTTTCGGCTTCCCCCCTCCCGAAGAAGGGGTGGATGCAACTTGTTGAGCTACCGACGTACTGGCACTAACAGCTGGCTCAGCCTTTACAGACGAGGCGGGTGCCGGCGTACTATCCTCATTGGCTTTTTCCTCAACTTTTTCATGAGCTGTAGGCTTCTCAGGTGCTGCTTCCGTAACGTCCAGCAATAAGATCAAACTGCCCATCGAGATCTCATCGCCCGGGGCCACCTTCATCTCTTTTATAACACCGGACGCAGGCGCAGGGATTTCCATCGATGCCTTATCAGACTCGACAGTTATCAACGAATCCTCAGCAACAATGGTATCGCCTGTATTCACCAGTACCTCAATAATCTCAACAGAACCGAAATCACCAATATCGGGCACACGTATTTCTTGAATAGTCATGTCATTCTCCCGATTAAGCGTACAGTGGATTAGGTTTGTCCGGATCGATAGCATATTTAGCTATTGCTTCGGCCAACTTACCGGCAGGCAAGGAACCTTCGCTCACCAATGCTTTCAATGCGGCAATCACAATGTAGTTGCGATCGACTTCAAAGTGGCGGCGTAGCTGGGCACGGGTATCACTACGACCATAACCTTCAGTACCCAGCACAGAATAGGCAGCCGGTACCCAGGCACGAATTTGATCCGCATAACTACGGATATAATCCGTCGCGGCAACAACTGGTCCACGTCGATCTTTCAGGCATTGTGTAACATAAGGCACCCGCGCATCTTCCAGCGGATGTAGCATATTCCACCGTTCAACATCACGCGCCTCACGAGCTAATTCGTTAAAGCCCGGCGCACTCCATATGTCAGCATCGACACCCCAGTCTTCATCAAGCATTCGCCCGGCCTCAATAACTTCACGAAGAATCGTGCCTGACCCCATTAGCTGAACTTTTTTGCGTTTTTTACCACCACCACTAAACAGGTACATACCTTTAATAATGCCGTTTTCCGCTCCTTTGGGCATAGCAGGGTGCAGGTAGTTTTCATTCATGGCCGTGATGTAGTAATACACATCATCCTGATCTTCATACATGCGCTTCATCCCGCTTTGGATGATGATCGCCATTTCATAAGCAAAGGTCGGGTCGTAGCTGATACAGTTTGGAATCAAACCAGCCTGAACCATGCCATGGCCATCCTGATGCTGTAGACCTTCGCCCGCGAGGGTTGTACGTCCGGCTGTGCCGCCGATCAAGAAACCACGCGCCCGTGAATCACCCGCCGCCCAGGCCAAATCACCAATACGCTGGAAGCCAAACATGGAATAATAGATATAAAAAGGCACCATGCTGATACTGTGTGTACTGTACGATGTCGCCGCGGCAATCCAGCTCGAAAAAGCACCCGCCTCATTGATGCCTTCCTCTAAAATCTGACCGGACTTATCTTCCTTATAGAACATAACCTGATCACGATCCTGTGGTTCATACAGCTGTCCCACAGAGGAATAAATGCCTAATTGGCGGAACATACCTTCCATGCCAAACGTCCGCGCTTCATCAGGCACAATCGGCACAATATGTTTACCAATACTTTTGTCACGGGTAAGAATAGTCAGCATACGGACAAATGCCATAGTGGTAGACATTTCACGTTCACCACTGCCTTCCAGTAGTGTTTTGAACAGGTCGACCCCGGGAACTTTTAATGGCTTGGCATGTGTATTACGCTGCGGCAGGTAACCACCCAGTGCTTTGCGGCGTTCCTGTAAGTATTTGATCTCAGGACTGTCATCAGCAGGACGATAGTAACTGGCCTTACCGGCCTCCTCATCACTAAGAGGAATACTAAAACGATCTTTAAAAGCGATCATTTCTTCTTCTGACATTTTCTTTTGCTGATGGGTGCGATTCTGGCCTTCGCCTGCTGCCCCCATGCCATAACCTTTAACGGTGTGCGCAAGAATAATAGTTGGCTGGCCTTTATGGTGCGTCGCATTGTAATAGGCCGCATAGACCTTGTGCGGATCGTGTCCACCACGATTCAGACGCCAAACATCTTCATCACTCATTTTCGAGACTAATTCTTGTAATTCAGGGTCCTCACCAAAAAAATGTTCGCGTACATAAGCACCATCTTTGGCCTTATAATTCTGAAATTCACCATCGACGACTTCCAGCATCCGCGCTTTCAGTTTACCGCTGTCATCCTTAGCTAAGAGCTTATCCCAATAGGAACCCCAGATCACTTTGATAACATTCCAGCCAGCGCCACGGAATACACCTTCCAGTTCCTGGATAATTTTGCCATTACCACGTACCGGGCCATCCAGACGCTGCAGGTTACAATTAACCACCCAAGTCAGATTATCTAACTTCTCACGCCCGGCCAAAGAGATAGCCCCTAAGGTCTCCGGTTCATCAATCTCACCATCGCCGACAAAACACCAGACCTGACGCTCCTGTGTCTCAGCCAGTTTACGGTGTTGCAGGTACTTCATGAAACGCGCCTGGTAGATCGACTTGATGGGGCCTAACCCCATGGAAACTGTGGGGAACTGCCAGTAATCAGGCATCAGCCAGGGGTGTGGGTAGGAAGACAGACCGCTGCCATCGACTTCTTGCCGGAAGGTATCAAGGTCTTCTTCGCTGAAGCGGCCTTCCATATAAGAACGGGCATAAACACCCGGAGAAACATGGCCCTGGATGTATAAAAGGTCGCCGCCATGTTGAGGGGAGGGTGCTCGCCAGAAATGATTCATACCCACATCATATAAAGTAGCTGCCGAAGCAAAGCTGGCTATATGGCCACCCAACTCGGCGCTTTTACGATTCGCACGTACCACCATTGCCGCTGCATTCCAACGTATATATGACCGCAAACGTGATTCAATCGCCGGATCGCCCGGTGTATATTTTTCCAGGTGCGGGGGAATGGTATTAATATAAGCAGTAGTTGCCGAATAAGGCAGGTTCGCACCATTGACACGTGCTGTATCAATCAGCCTCTCAAGTAGATAATGTGCCCGCTCAACGCCTTCAGCATCTATAACGGCTTCCAGAGACTCTGTCCATTCCTGAGTTTCCTGATTATCTATGTCCTGTGGAATTTTCCCCATGGTATTACCATTCTCCTGTGGAAATAATTTGATTATTTTGTGGTTTCATTAAAAGCAATCTTTCACCCTTATGTACAAAAGGTGAGTGCTATTGCGGGTGGAAGCTATCATTAAACCATGAAAAAATAAAGAATTAAAAATATCCAATAAATTAAAAGCCTACTTATCAATAACTTAAGAGGATCAAATAAAAAACAATCTATTTCTGTCTATTTTGACACGCATCCGGTAAGCTCATCGGATGAGTGACGAAATTGAAATTATTCCACTGGCTAACCGCTTCCGCGGCTTTCTACCCATAGTAGTCGACGTTGAAACTGGTGGCTTTGATAGTCGCAAGGATGCACTGTTGGAATTGGCAGCTGTAATATTGCGTATCGATGAGAAAGGCGAGATCTCACGACACCGCACACACAGCTGGCATATCGAACCATTTCCAAATGCGAACCTTGATCCTAAATCGCTAGAAGTGAACGGCATTAAGCCGTTTAGTCCGCTTCGTATGGCAGTACCTGAAGACAAAGCCATGAACGAGTTTTTTAAGATCGTTCGTCGTGAGGTAAAACTCAACCGGTGCAACCGGGCTATCCTGGTAGGCCATAACGCACCTTTCGATCTAAACTTCGTCCACGCAGCGTCTAATCGCATTGGCTGCAAGCGTAATCCTTTCCACCCATTCAGCACACTTGATACGGTTACCCTGGGTGCAGTTGTATTCGGGCAGACTGTTTTGGCGCGGGTAGCACAGGCAGCAGGCATGGGCTGGGATAGTTCCCAGGCACATTCTGCGGTCTATGACACGGAAAAGACCGCTGATATTTTTTGCCATGTCGTCAATACCTGGCAAACGCTGGATGCAGCCTTTCAGGCAATCGAAAACTAAGACCATACAACTTCCAAATCAGAGGCTCCGAATTCACGTGGCCTTCTAAAGCGCTTTGAGACGAATTACCAACAACCAGACCGCAAACTATGATGTGGAGTTAAGGGGGGATAACCATGAAGCCTTTTTCAGAATCCTGTCTGCAAAATCAAGATGTCATTTTATCTGCTATCTCTCCTTTACTCGCCCACTGTAAAACTGTTCTTGAGATAGGTAGTGGTACCGGGCAGCATGCGGTACATTTTGCATCTGGCATGCCTCACCTGGAATGGCATACCAGTGATATCGATGCGCATCACCCGGGTATTAAGCTTTGGCTCAATGAGGCGCAGCTAAATAATACGCACTCCCCCTTGTCACTCGATGTCACTCAGCCTGATTGGCCTCAGTTAAATGCTGATGCAGTCTTCACCGCAAATACGCTCCACATTATGGACTGGCCAATGGTTGAAGCCTGTATAAAAGGCGTCGGCAATCTATTACCAAAAGGTGGCCTGTTTATTGTTTATGGCCCCTTCAACTATGGTGGACAATACACCAGTGACAGTAACGCACGTTTTGACCAGTGGCTCGCTCAGCAAAATGCAGGCCGTGCCATTCGCGATTTTGAAGTCATTGACCGATTAGCGCACAGCGCAGGACTGACTTTCCAGCAGGATATCGCTATGCCTGCTAACAACAGGCTTTTATGCTGGCGTGTTGAGCGAGAATAGGGGCCATTAATAAACAGGCCTTAGTATTTTAGTTTTAGAATGAACGAACCCTTATTTCTTCTGGCTTTTTCGTCATATCTTTAAGACTTCTGTTCTCCAGGTGTTTCATGGGGAAAGGCCTGGAAAAGTAGTAACCTTGGTAATAGTCTATTTTATAAGGCTGCAATAGCTCAAGCAGGGTTATATTTTCAACCCCTTCTGCGACTGTTTTTATATCCAGCTCGCGTGCCAGTGTAACAATCGACTTGAGAATAGAGTGACTGACTTTGTTCTGACTCAGCAAGTCGTTGATGATGGCTTTATCAATTTTTATGTAATTCACCCCCAACTTAGCCAGGTATGAAAATGATGAAAAACCTGAGCCAAAATCATCCAAAGCAAATGTGAAGCCATGCGACTTCAACCCCCCTATAAAATGCCTAACCAACTGCAAATTGTCTATTTGGATAGTTTCAGTAATTTCCAGCACTATTTTTTGAGGCGCGTAATCATATCTCATTGCTGTATTGATGATAAAATCAGCGACCTTGCCATGAGCAATGGTAATGTAGGATAAGTTGATATTTAATCTGGGGAAACCTGACTTTGAACCCAGTAAGAGAGAAAGCTCCAGCATCCTCTTGTCTATTCGAATAACAGAATGGTTTTTTTCAGCATGATCTATGAGAGCAGCGATCTCGTTGTTTTCACCCGATAACCTGGCAAGAATTTCAAACGAAAATGTACTATGGCTTTCTGCATCGACGATGGCCTGTGCATACGGTAAAAACTTGTAGTGTTTAAGGCCCTCATCGATGGTGTCTCTCCAATATTGTGCATCTCGCTCCTCTTGCACAATTGTTTCTGTACCATCGTAAAAATTATAAGCATCGGTTTTAAAACGTTTGTTTTCATACATGGCGAGATCAGAAAAAACTAATAGTTCTTCCAGTAACCTGGAGTCATTAGGGAAGCATGACACACCAATCGAGGTTGAAATATTTAAATGATTATGATTATTCTGAATATCAATAGATTTGATCTTCCTGGCCAACTCTTCAAGTAAAGCACCGACCTTTACCTCGCTACTTTCAAAGATGGCTGCAGAAAATTCATCGCCGCCCATTCTCCCAACAATACCTTTTTTATGAATTATATTAGATAGAATTCTCGAGGTTTGTATCAGCAAATCATCGCCTGAAGCATGCCCCAGTGAATCGTTGATCACCTTAAAATGATTCAGATCAAAATTAATCAGGAAGAAGGCCCGGTTTTCTTCCAGAGCTTCTTTAAGAGTGCTTTCAAACTTCCTTCTATTGAATAACCCTGTTAGCGGATCATGTTCTGCAAGAACACGTGTGTCCTTTATGTTTTGGGTCAATAACTCATTTTTTGAGTTTAGCTCTAGTAAGGTTTTTTCCAACTCATTAGTAAGAGAAAAAGTGTTATTATAGATTTCATCTATCTCATCATATTTTTTCAATCGCTTTTTCTCATTCAACAAATACCTTGCCAAATCAAATTCTCTTAGCTTAATTAAACTAAGAATCCTATCAAGCCAAATAATTCGCCTAACCGTGGTTGATAATAAAAAATATGCTGAAAATATTACAATAAAAAGAAAAAAAAATGCATTTTTTATCAACCGATCAAAAGCTTTTTCTGAACTTGACAGTATCGAGTTAACATCTTTCATCAACACAATAACCACTTCACCATAGTTAAAAAAACTGACTAAACTATGAGACTCTTCTTTGGTAAATATAAAATCTTCATTGTTATTCAAATGCCTTTTTTTAAAATAATTCATCCTAAGATAAAAATTTTCCTTAACCCTAAACCCTGAAGATGTTTCATACTGATAGTTATCAACCCATGATTTTTTTTCGTTGCTCTTACCATTATTTTTCTTTAGTGCAATATAGTCAGCACCATGAACGTTATTACTTAATATTCTAATTATTTCATCTATATCGACTCTAGCTTGTATCAAGCCACGTTTAAATCCGTAATTGGAAAGAGGCCGAATAAAATAAAAATGACAGATTTCATTGCAGTAAAAAAAACCTTCACCTTTATTCATATGCTGGTATTTATAGAGTATTTCTTCGCTCAGAATGCCGTCCTGAGAAAAGGGGTTGCTCGACTTTGATACATTATGGCTATTATATTTTTCATCATAAAAAGAAATTTTTATATTACTTTTATTAAGGAAGCTATTACCCCAGTAACTTCTTATGACTGATAGTTTTTCCTCAGTGGTAATTTTCTCATTACTTTTTTCAAAAGAATATTTTTCTGACAAATACCCTAATGCCTCCTCTGCTTCATCACTTATCGATTTCAGGGTTGCCTTGACAGTATCTCTATTTACTTTTACTTCACCTTTGATTTTATCATCCTGAATTCCTTTTAGATTAAGCTTAAATATATAAAGCCCTGAAGAAAAGAGAATTACTATTATGAGTGATATCCAGGAAATGATCCAAATTTTAAAATTTCTTAGTGAGAAGCTTTTGAGAAATGTCATAGAAATAGTAACCTGACTACAAAACAACCGTGTAGTGCTTTGGATGAGTTAAAAGACCTCACGATGGATGAATACCTCAATGACTTTGCCATGGCTTTCCTCTGACTCCGGGAAGCATATGGTTTTATGTATCAGTCGTTTGATTCGTGCGCAAAATTTAAAGTTTTACCTCTAAACACCTTGTGCACACCTCCTTTTGATCAAATTTCTCTCTTTAGGTAACTCACCTAAATCATTACCAAAATCGAAAAAATAACCATTATTTTATTAAAATTTTGGAGGGCAAGAAGATTAACTTAAACCAAAAATATCATCATATTCTTGCTGGAATCAAGTAATAAGTGCAACTCACTTCCCTGTTAACGCCTCAACGGGTGTTAATCCACCAATATAAGTCGAGGAGGTTACTGAGTTAACTCGCAATAATGAGTGCCCATGCCAGCTAGACCTGTTTTTGTGTGAGAACTGAAACGGTAGTACCAGTTAGCTAACTTTGAAATCAGGATATTTTATTACTCCAGTTTCGGGCACCTCCACAAAAAGTAACTCAAATCACTTTACGGTAAAATAACGTTAAACAGTTGATTTTTTTCAGATTAAGCCTATTATCTTTCATATTGGTTATGCTATAAAACTTCACTGAAAACCATATAGAGTCGAATAATTCTTTATTAATTTTTCATACTGCACTGATCAAAAAAATCAATTACCAGTTATATTAACTTTTATTGAGCATTATTAATGAATAAAATAACTTTCTTCCGGGAAAAAGCATTGCTATGGCTAACAGGATTTTTTTTTTACTGTGTGTCTACTTTATCATTTGCCAGTGATGAAGTAACTTATGAGGACACTTTTAACATTGGTTTCTCTCATGAAGTAACAACACTCGACCCACATAAGAGTACTTTGGTGGGAGACCATGCGCTATCACAACATATTTTTGATCCATTATTCACAGTAAGGAATGGAAAGATTACCCCAGTTCTGGTGAGTGACTATGAATGGAAAACACCTACTCGCTGGATATTTACATTGAAGCAAGGTGTACGTTTTCATGATGGCAGTGAATTAACGGCAAAAGATGTGTTAGCCACAGCACAACGTGCTTGTCGCGAGAAAAAAGCGTTGTATCATTATGCTGATAGTGTTTGTAATTTTAAGATGATCGATAAATACCAGTTTGCCCTTGAGACAAAAAAACCGGAAAGTGAGCTCCCCTGGAGTTTGATTGCTTTCTGGGTAGTAAATCACAATGCAGAACAAGTTGGTAGTGATGCTTTTGACCAAGGTCAGTACCTGAATGGTACCGGGCCTTATAGGTACAAAGCACACAAAGGTTTTCATCAGTTTGACCTGCTGTCCTTCCCGGATTACCATCTGGGTCAGCCTTATTTGAGCAAGGTGAGGATAAACGTCGAAACCGATAAGAAACAACGTATGAAAAAATTCATATCCAGGCAGTACGATATGATCGATCAGGTGTCTGATTCCTCAAAAAAAGCCCTGCAAGGCAAGGCAAATATTTATACTGTACCCTCCCATTATCTTTACCTTTTACAGCCGGATTTAGCTCGCGATGTGTCGCCAGGCATTCTGGATCATCGCGGCCAACCATTGAAAAGAAATCCTTTAAAGGACTTAAGGGTCAGACAGGCCATTTCCAAAGCCCTAGATCGTGAAAAATTACTGGAAGTGATGTTTGGTAGTCGCAGAGTAGGACAAGCCAGCGGGCAACTGGTCAATGATCGGGTCAAAACAGCCAGCTTAAACCTAAAACCCGACCAACAAGACATCCAGGCAGCAAAAAGCCTGTTGATAGCAGCAGGTTATCCAAAGGGCTTTCAAATCACTCTCAGGGACAAAGATCCACGTAAATCCTTGCTGGTGGCAATAGCTGGCATGCTGAAAATGATCAATATCAAGGCTGTGATCAAAACATTGCCTGCCAGTGAGTATTTTACCAAATTAGATAACCGTGAATTCAGCCTGCCGGGAGGATTCGTCAGCTTTGACGGCTCTTTATTACAAATGCTCAAACAACTACTGAACGCTAATGGTGCGCATAATGCGGGAGGTTATGAGAATGCTGAATTTGAACAACTATTAAGTCAGGCCACTTCACGAACCAACAGTGAAGTTCTCCGGCTGAGGGCGTTGAGTGCCGCCCATGAAATGGTGATGAATGATCTGGCGGTTATTCCGATTATGTTTATGCCAGAAAGCACTGCTATCAGAGCTGATATGATATTTCTCCCAGGTGATCAAAGCTACACTGAGGCTTATTATGTCAAACCCAACAATTAAGTTTTGAATTTTAATTAAAAATAAATGATCTCTAGTTTTATATAACCCCTAATGAGTACACATATGAACACCAGGATCTTTCTTCGGAAAACATTTTTTTCCCTAAGTAGCTTATTAATTTACGCTACAGCAAACTTATCATTAGCCGAAAATAAGCTAACAACTTATGAAGATATTTTTAACATCGGCTTTCATACTGAAGTGACAACCTTGGATCCACAAAAGAGTGTTTTGGTAGGTGACCATACACTCAGCCAGCATATTTTTGATCCGTTGTTCGTTATAAGAAATGGAGAAGCCACACCCGTTCTGGTCAGTGATTACCGATGGGAAACGCCCAAGCAATGGATATTCACTCTAAAAAAGGGTGTGCTTTTTCATGACGGTAGTGAGCTGACTACTAAAGATGTACTAGCTACCTCCAGGCGCGCCTGTCGTGAGGAAAATGCTATTTCTGGGTATATTCCAGATATTTGCAATTTTAAGGCAATTGACAAGTATCAGTTTTCCATTGACACAAAAAAACCAGAAAGTGAACTACCCTGGAGTTTAGTTTATCTTTGGGTAATCCATCATAGCGCTGAGTACGCTCAAAGCGCTGCGTTTGATAAAGGCCAACATCTGAATGGTACCGGGCCTTATCAATTACAGATGCGCAAAGGCTTTGGGCAGTTTGATCTGCTTACCTTTCAGGATTACCACCTAGGCCAGCCTTATTTGAATAACATCCGAATAAATATTGAAACCAATAAAGAAGAACGCTTACAGAAATTCCTGTCCGGGGAATTCGACATGATCGGCCAGGTGTCTAATTCTTCACAGAACGTCCTACAGGGTAAGGCAAATGTTACCAACATACTTTCGCACTATGTCTATATTTTAAGACCAGATTTAGCCCGGGATACATCGCCGGGTATTTTTGATCACAAGGGTCAGCTATTAGCAGAAAACCCTTTAAAGAATATAAAGGTCAGAAAAGCTATTTCTAAAGCCTTAGACCGGGAAAAGTTGCTGGAAGTAATATTTGGTAGTCGCAAGATCGGACAAATCAGCGGCCAGTTGGTTAATGACCGAGTAAAAACAGCCAGCTTAAACCTAAAACCCGATCAACAGGACATTAAAACAGCGAAACGCCTATTAGCAGACGCAGGGTATCCAGAGGGTTTTCAAATCACCCTCAGGGACAAAGATGCACGTAAACACTTGCTGGTGGCCATATCTGGCATGCTGGAAGCAATAAACATCAAGGCAATCGTAAAAACGTTGCCGGCAAGTGAACACTTTCCCAGATCAGATAATAGGGAGTTCAGCCTTCCAGGCGCATTTTACGGCTTTGATGGCTCTTTACTGGAAATGCTTAAACAGTTTCTTAGCTCGAATGGCCAACATAACGCGGGAGGATATGAAAATGCTGAATTTGAGAAGCTACTAACCCAGGCTACTTCGCAAACAAATAGTGAGGTTCTCCGGCTAAGAGCATTGAATGCCGCCCATGAAATGGTGATGAACGACCTGGCTATTATTCCGATTATGTTTATGTCTGAAAGCATTGCTATCCGGAATGACATGTCTTACTTCCCGGGTGATCAAGGTTACACCGAGGCTTATTATGTCATGCCCAACAATTAGTCCTTCGGGTTTTATGCAGACAACCTCTAATGACTTCTGATTAACATAGACACCTCGTGAAGCAGACGTTAAAATGCCTCCCCACGAATTTCACGGGATGGGCTTGCTGGCTCATCCCGTTATTGTATGTAGAACCTGGAGGTTCCTTTGAATAAGCAGGCTTTACTGGTGTTGGAAGACGGGAGTATCTTCCGCGGGCAATCGATTGGCTGTGATGGACAGACTGTGGGCGAGGTGGTTTTTAATACCGCTTTGACTGGTTATCAGGAAATCCTAACCGACCCCTCGTATGCACAACAGATTGTTACTCTGACCTATCCACACATAGGTAATACAGGTGTTAATAGCGAAGATGAGGAATCATCACGCATTCAAACGGCCGGATTAATCGTTCGCGATGTTCCCGCTTTGTATAGTAATTGGCGTGCTGAAGAATCACTACCCACTTATTTGCGCCGCAATAATATAGTAGCTATTGCCGACATAGATACGCGCCGTTTGACGCGTATATTACGTGAAAAGGGTGCTCAGCGCGGCTGTGTAATGGCTGGCGATCAATTGGATGATAAGCTGGCCCTGGCCAGCGCTCAGGGCTTCCCCGGCTTAAAAGGCATGGATTTAGCTAAAACGGTCTCTGTTACCGAGCCTTATGCCTGGACTGAAGGCAGCTGGGAATTAGAGCCGGAGAAGCCACGCAACTCGACCGCAGAGAACAGTGAATTTCGTGTAGTCGCTTATGATTTCGGCATCAAGAGAAACATCCTGCGCATGCTGGTTGATCGGGGATGCCATGTCACTGTCGTTCCGGCTCAAACACCTGCGGCTGATGTTTTAAGCCTGAATCCGGATGGCGTATTTCTCTCAAACGGCCCGGGTGATCCTGAACCTTGTGACTATGCTATTGAAGCCATCCAACATATTCTCGATCAAGGTATACCTACATTTGGTATTTGTTTGGGGCATCAATTACTTGGGTTGGCTAGTGGTGCGCAGACCATAAAAATGAAGTTTGGTCACCATGGCGCTAATCACCCGGTTCAGAACCTTGCAACTAAAGCAGTAATGATCAGTAGCCAAAACCATGGCTTTGCAGTAGATGAAGATAGCTTGCCAGACAATGTAAAAACGACTCATCGATCATTATTTGACGGAAGCTTACAGGGTATCGAACGCACGGATTGCCCGGCCTTCAGCTTTCAGGGACACCCCGAAGCCAGCCCCGGCCCTCATGATGTGGCGCCTGTATTTGATCATTTCATTGAACTGATGCGCAAAACCAGGTAAGCGCGCTTCTCAGGTGCAAGGATAGCCAGGCTGCTAGTTTGGAGCTTCGAGTACCGTTGAGATGCTTGCATAGTACGCTTCATGAGCGCAGCAAGCTTACGAAGGCTGGAAATTAATGCACAGCGGGGCTATCCCTTCCAGGGAGAGCCTAAGCTGGCGTAAATAAAATGCACGACGGGCTGTTCCGACTTTAAAAGAGGGACAGCCGAACCAAGCGGAAGTAATAAAGTAATGCCAAAACGTACCGACATAAAAAGTGTTCTGATTATTGGTGCTGGCCCGATCGTCATCGGCCAGGCCTGTGAATTTGACTATTCCGGCGCACAAGCCTGTAAAGCCTTGCGTGAAGAAGGCTACCGCGTCATTCTGGTAAACTCTAATCCCGCCACCATTATGACCGACCCAGAAATGGCCGATGCCATTTACATCGAACCCATCCGCTGGGAAACTGTCTCCAAAATCATCGAAAAAGAACGCCCTGATACCTTACTGCCAACTATGGGTGGTCAAACTGCACTTAATTGTGCGTTGGATTTGGCACGCGAAGGGGTATTGGACAAATTTGGCGTAGAAATGATTGGTGCGACCAAAGAAGCCATTGATATGGCTGAGGATCGTGAGAAATTTCGCCATGCCATGGACGATATCGGCCTTAATTCTGCTCGTTCGTTCATCGCACATAGCATGGATGATGCATGGGCAGCACATAAGGAACTTGGCTTTCCAACGATTATTCGTCCATCGTTTACCATGGGTGGTGCAGGTGGTGGAATTGCTTACAATAAGCAGGAATTCGAAACCATTGTTGCACGTGGCCTCGATATGTCACCGACCTCCGAAATACTAATGGAAGAATCTCTGCTCGGCTGGAAAGAGTATGAGATGGAAGTCGTGCGTGATCGTAATGACAATTGCATCATTATCTGTTCGATCGAAAACTTTGATCCGATGGGTGTCCATACCGGAGATTCAATAACTGTCGCCCCCGCACAAACCCTCACCGATAAAGAATACCAACTACTCCGTAATGCCTCACTGGCCGTACTCCGTAAGATTGGTGTTGATACAGGTGGTTCAAACGTCCAGTTCTCTATTAGCCCAACAGATGGCCGCATTATTGTTATCGAGATGAATCCGCGGGTTTCACGGTCCTCGGCACTGGCCTCTAAAGCAACTGGCTTCCCGATTGCCAAGGTTGCAGCTAAGCTGGCAATCGGCTATACCCTTGATGAATTACGCAACGAAATCACGGGTGGTGCAACACCCACTTCTTTTGAGCCTAGCATCGATTACGTCGTTACCAAGATTCCACGTTTTACCTTCGAAAAATTCCCGAAAGCTGATGCACGCCTGACCACTCAGATGAAGTCAGTCGGCGAAGTTATGGCTATTGGCCGAACTTTCCAGGAATCACTACAAAAAGCACTGCGTGGGTTGGAAACCGGGATTGATGGTCTGGATGAACGTCTGGATCTTGACTTGCCAGAGGCTAAAGACATCCTGCGGCGTGAACTGACAGAGCCAAAGGCCGAACGCATTCTATATGTTGCTGACGCTTTTCGCTTCGGAATGGATTTAGAGGAAGTTCACGGTCTGTGTAGCATCGACCCCTGGTTTCTGGTTCAGATGGAAGAACTGATTGACCTTGAGGCAGGACTGCAAGGGCGCTTGTTAAATGAAATCGATGCTAATGAAATGTTTCAACTCAAGCGCAAAGGCTTTTCAGATCGTCGTTTAGCACGCTTGCTGAAGGTTAAAGAGCGCAAAGTGCGGGATGCCCGTAAGAAACTGAATGTAAAACCCGTTTATAAACGAGTTGATACCTGTGCTGCCGAATTCTCAACAAATACTGCTTATATGTACTCAACCTACGAGGAAGAGTGCGAATCAGCGCCAAGCAATAACAAAAAAATTATGGTTTTGGGTGGCGGGCCAAACCGTATTGGACAGGGTATAGAATTCGACTATTGCTGTGTACATGCTGCACTGGCCCTTCGTGATGATGGTTATGAGACCATTATGGTCAATTGCAATCCGGAAACAGTTTCAACTGATTACGACACCTCCGACCGCCTCTACTTCGAGCCATTGACACTAGAAGATGTTATGGAAATCGTTGACCTCGAAAAACCCCATGGTGTCATTGTTCAGTACGGTGGCCAAACACCACTGAAATTAGCGGAAGGCCTCGAAGCACTGGGTGCACCTATCATTGGTACATCACCGGATTCTATTGATCTGGCAGAAGATCGTGAGCGCTTCCAGCAACTGATCGAAAAGCTTGGACTGAAGCAACCTCCGAATCGCACTGCGAGTAATATGGATGAAGCAGTACGCCTTGCTGAAGAAGTGGGATACCCACTGGTGGTTCGTCCTTCCTATGTATTAGGTGGACGTGCCATGGAAATCGTCTACCACGAGAGTGAGCTGCGGCGTTATATGACGACGGCTGTCTCCGTATCTAATGAGTCTCCGGTTCTGCTGGATCGCTTTTTGGATGATGCTATTGAAGTTGATGTTGATGCAATTTGTGATGGTGAAAACGTCCTGATTGGCGGCATTATGCAGCACATCGAACAGGCCGGCATTCATTCCGGTGACTCAGCCTGTTCTTTGCCACCTTACTCACTGTCCCAGGAAATTCAGGATGAATTACGTGTTCAGGCCAGCAAAATGGCCAAAGCACTTAACGTCATTGGCCTGATGAACACTCAGTTTGCAATCAAAGGCGATGAGGTCTATGTGCTGGAGGTTAATCCTCGTGCTTCGCGAACAGTACCTTATGTCTCAAAAGCGATTGGCCGTCCATTGGCAAAGATTGCTGCACGCTGCATGGCCGGACAGTCTTTGATTGAACAGAATGCAACTGAAGAGGTTATTCCTGATTATTATTCTGTTAAAGAAGCTGTCTTCCCGTTCATTAAATTTCCGGGTGTCGATCCAATTCTTAGTCCGGAAATGAAATCTACGGGCGAAGTTATGGGCGTGGGCAAGACCTTTGCGGAAGCTTTTGCTAAGTCACAATACGCTTCAGGTGAGATTTATCCAAAGGGTGGCGTAGCTTTTGTCAGTGTGCGTGAGGCAGACCGGAGACACTTAAAGGCACTGGCTCAAAGACTAATTGAGTTGGACTTTGACCTCGTTGCGACACGCGGGACTGCACGCGAACTGGACAAATTAGGTATTGCATGCGAAATTGTTAACAAAATGCGTGAAGGTCGGCCTAACATTGTTGATATGATAGTCAATGACGAAATAGCAATGATTATCAATACAACCGAAGGAGAGCAGTCAACACTGGACTCCTTCGAAATTCGCCGTGAAGCTTTACAGCATAAAGTCACCTATAGTACGACCATTGAAGGCGCTAGAGCACATTGCCTCGCAATGGCTTACTCGGATGAAGAGCAGGTTTACCGCTTACAGGATTTGCACCGCGGTATCATGTAAATACTATGTAAGTAATTGTCCATGAACATAAAACTGGTTTGTGGACAATTACTCAAAATTGACAGGACAGTTTATGACCAGGCCCCCAATAACTGCTAGCGGAGCAGAAACACTCAAAATTGAGTTAGAACGTCTAAAAAAAGAAGAGCGACCACGGATTGTTAAATCTATTGCCGAGGCCCGTGAACATGGCGATTTGAAGGAAAATGCTGAATATCACGCTGCACGTGAACAGCAAGGTTTTTGTGAAGGAAGAATTCAGGAGCTGGAATCCGTGCTTTCTATTGCTCAGATCATTGACGTTGCTACTGTTGGTGCAGCCAATGCAGGTAAAGTAGTGTTCGGTGCCAGGGTTGAATTGGAAGATCTTGAAAGTGGTGACACCATTGAATACCAGATTGTCGGTGATATTGAATCAGATCTTAAGCTCGGGAAAATAGCAGTATCCTCACCGGTAGCACGTGCCATGATTGGTAAAGAAGAGGGCGATGTAGCTGTTGTCAAAGCTCCCAGCGGTATTCGGGAGTACGAAATTGTTGAAGTACATTACTCCTGATTACTAATTAGTGAGCATTCCTATTACACACATCGACTTAATTCCCAGTGCCGAAGTCGATGCAGGTGAAGTATTCTGCGGCTCACTGGATAGCCCGATCAGCACTGAAGGCCTTAAAGGCTTAAAGAAAGCTGTGCGACGCAAAAGTAGCTGGGATACTGTGGTTTCATCACCTCAGCAACGCTGCTCTCATTTTGCCGAATGGGTTTCTTTAAAACACAAACTACCGCTCTTTCAAAACAAAGCATTCCGGGAAATGGACTTTGGTGAGTGGGAAGGTGATTTTCCCCATACTATTATGGAAAAATCACCTGACAAATTATTACTGTGGTGGAGTGATCCTGCTTTATTGCGTCCGCCGAAAGGTGAGGCTTTTGAGCCTTTCAGGAAGCGTGTATTAAAAGGCTGGCAGCTGCTGTTAAAGCAACATAAGGGCCAGAGAATACTGCTGATTACTCACCCCGGCGTACTTAGAATTATTTTATCTGATGTTATGGGCATTCCCAGTACACACTTTTTCTCAGTCCATGTTGAGCATGGCACCGTATCTCAGGTCAGGGTCGTTCACGACGAGGGGGGAAATTGGTCCAGCCTGGTAGGCCATGGCTGCGGATCCTAAGCAGATTCTGTATTACCAGATGTATATAGGTTAGCAGCCAAGGCACTGTTAAAATTATAGCTCGTTCAGCTAACCCAATGGCATATACCCCTATGAAGGAAACGCATTTCTCTGCAGAAAAACGGGTATTGATGGCAATGCGCAAAACACTGGCCAAAATTGTGCGTGATCTTACACCGTCTGATTCCGCCACCCGTTATCCCCTAAGTGACGATACAGTGAATGATGTAAAGATGTGTTTTGATCTAATTACTGCCCGGGAAAAAGAACTCGCCGCAGAGCGGGGATTAGATATTCAGGACAAACCAAGATTTATCGATGAAGCAAATGCCCCTAAAGTCGTGTCCATGAGTGGATTGAGCACCAATACTAATTACAACGGAAAAGAAAATGAGTGATGGTCATGATTTTTCGGGTGAACAAATGCTCGCATTGACTCGTGCGGTAGTTGGCCATATGGATGAGTGGCAAATTACAGCGGAAGATATGTTACTTATTTTGGGCGTGGACAATAGCGTTAAGGTCAGGCAACTTAATGCTTACCGAAACGGCAATAAAGCCTTGCCTCAACTGCCGGAAATTATGCAGAGAATAGATCATATCGTTGGAGTATCCGATGCACTGCGTACAACATTTCCTTTCAGTGCTCAAATGAGGGTAATGTGGCTACAGAAACCACACCGTCGCTTCCAAAAACGAACACCACTTAGTGTAATGCTTTCTGAGGGTGTTAATGGCTTACAAAAAGTCAGAATAGAAGTCGATTGTACCTATGGCTATGCCATTTCAGATGCCCTGCATGCTACCCAATCAGGCACCAACTGATTTTAATGTCACCGCCGCAAACACTATCAATCGATTTTAAGTGAGTAAGTTTTCTTGTGCGAGGACACAACCCTGCGTTTATTACCCGTTTGATTTTCCCAGACCTGGTAAGCCATACCTTGTATCTTGATAAAGTCAGGATGATTTAATAAATACTCATAAAAGCGTGATTCTTTGATTACACGATGGATAGCGGATACCGGACTGCTATAATCGGTCACTGGAGAAGCGACGCTGGAATGAAGGGGATATTCTGCATACTCAGATTGAGCAAACAGCTGAAAACTTATCAATAGCAGACCAATTATAGTAATCGTCTTTGTTATCACTCTGCGCAGCATTAGGCGTCTCCCGGGGTCAGTCAAACATGGAGTCATTATTCAATATTTATATACCCTGAATCAGGTCAAAAAAACATAGGCTTGCCTATGTTTGGACATATTATGATCACAAATCCCGATAAAAGGTATCAATTGTTTTAATATCATCTGTTCGAAATTTAGGTCTAAGGGTTGTTTTATGGGTAGTTTCCTGATTCCACAACAAATAATGCAACAAGAGCAGGTGATAAAAAAAAGTCGTTTTATTACTTTTATTGCTCATGCTCCAGACCCGTTTGCATCACACTTATTTATCGATAGCATCAGGGTTCAATTTCCTGACGCAGGTCATGTCTGCTGGGCTTTTATAGCAGGAGAGCCCGGAAACACCCCACATATCAGTTGCAGTGATGATGGAGAACCATCCGGCACTGCGGGGAAACCCATGCTAAATGTTCTACAGCATAGTAATGTCGGCGAGGTGATTGCCGTCGTCGTTCGTTATTTTGGTGGGGTAAAACTGGGAGCTGGTGGACTCGTCAGGGCTTATTCCGGATCAGTCAGCACTGCAATGAAAAAACTCTCCACCCAACTCAAAGTAGAGATGATCCAACTCAGGCTAACGCTACCTTATGCACTGGAAGACACGACCAGAAGAATGCTTGAAGCTTTTCAGGTAAAAATTGATCACGTTGATTACCAGGACGCTATCAGCCTTAAATGCAGTTGTCCGGCAGATTGTATCGAAGTATTACGGGTAGGTTTGGAGGATTCAGGAAGAGGGCAGATCAATATTTACCTGCCTGACACCACCCCTCTTTCATAAAATCAAGGGGTGATGGTAAGTAAGGTTATTTAACTACGGTATGTAATACAATCTTACGTTCAAAATAGACAGAGTAACTGCCGTAGTTCCACACAGTAATACGCGGCCATTTTTTCTTTACTTTGCCCTTAGACTTTCGGACGGAACGTGGTTCGCCATAGTATTTGCGAACTTTTTTCATGGTCATGCCACGTTTAGGATGAGCTGCTAGACTGGCTTTTTTTACAACAGTCTGAACTTTGCTGCTCCTGGCCGGGTCAGTAGATACTGGTTTTTCACCAGCGAACCCCGGTACGGGTAAGCACAATGTAAATGACAACAACCATTTGGGGGTTAGTTTGATAGACATATCAGTTTCCTGCTGTTTGACACACTTAAATAAAGCTGAGTTTTTATTCTTCTACCGGTACAATCGCCAACCATGTTCAGACCATTAGAATTCTTCATCGGCCAGCGATATACGCACTCTCAGCGGCGTAACCGTTTTATCTCGTTTATCTCTTTCGCATCCATGTTGGGTATCATGCTTGGGGTCATGGTACTCATTACCATTCTTTCTATTATGAATGGGTTTGAGAAAGAGTTACGTTCAAGGATACTGGGGGTTGTTGCCCATGTCACGGTTTCAGGGACAGATGGCAAGCTAAGTGACTGGGAGCAACAGATAGACACGCTGGCTAAACGTGAGCACGTTGTTGGTGCAGCTCCCTATGTAAAAAACCAGGTCATGCTCACTAATAATAGCCTGATGCGCGGTGTTGTTCTTCAAGGCATACATCCGGATTACCAGGCCCGGGTAAGTAATAGTGATGTCCGCTTACGCGAGGGTGATTTTAGTGACCTTAAATCACGGGGTTATGGCATTGTGCTTGGATCAGAGCTTGCGAGTGCTTTACAGGTCATGATGGGCGATAAAGTAATTGTCATAGTACCGCGCGTCCAGGTCACTCCAGCGGGCGTATTACCAAGACTTCGGCGCTTTACTGTCATCGGTATTATGGATCAGATCGGCTCTCAGGAAATCGATAGCATGACTGCTTTTGTACATATTGAGGATGGAGCACGGCTTTTCAAACTCCGTAAACAAATTAGTGGTATTCGCCTAAAGCTCGATGACCTGTTCGAGGCCCAGCCAGTAAGCAGGCAACTTCAGGCGTCACTGGGGAATGAATTTGAGGTTGCAGACTGGAGCAAAGAACACGGTAGTTTTTTCCGGGCGGTTAAAACTGAAAAAATTGCCATGTCACTGATACTGTTTTTAGTCGTGGCCGTAGCACTATTCAATCTCGTGGCCTCACTCGTCATGGCTGTCAACGATAAGGAGGCTGATATAGCTATCCTGCGTACTTTTGGCATGGAACCGAAACGCATAATGCGTATTTTCATGATACAAGGCAGCATTATTGGAGTATTTGGCACACTGGCCGGAGTTGCTCTTGGCATACTTTTATCACTCAATATTGATACTATTGTACCTGCCATAGAAAGCATGATCGGACGACAAATTTTTCCTGAAGATATTTTTGTTATTAGCGAAATCCCATCTGATTTACACTGGAGTGATGTCATCTGGATCGCAATAGCTGCTCTGGTTTTCTCCGTGTTAGCAACTATCTATCCGGCCTGGCGTGCATCTAAAGTCCAGCCTGCGGAGTCTCTGCGTTATGAGTAAGCCGTTTCAGCCGCTCGAACTGTTTATTGGTTTACGGTATACCCGTGCGCGTCGCCAAAGTCGTTTTGTCTCCTTCATTTCACTGGCTTCGATGATCGGTATAGCGATCGGTGTCCTGGTGTTAATTACAGTATTATCCGTCATGAATGGTTTTGAGCATGCCATGCGTGATCGAATGCTCAGCATGCTAGCCCACGTCACCGTATCTGAAACTGATGGACTGGTAGATGATGGTAACTGGCAGGATATGAGCCAACGTATAATGGAGTTTACCGAAGTAAAAGGCGTAGCCCCTTTTATTGAAAAGACGGTAATGATCAATCAGGGTGATGAAGCCCGGGGCGTGTTGCTTCAGGCAATTATTCCTAAACTCGAAAAGGAAGTGGCTGCGGTATTTGAGCATGTTATCGCGGGCGACATGAATGAATTAACACCGGGCAGTAATCACATAGCTTTAGGCGCAGTGGTTGCAAAAGAGCTGGGCGTCGAAATAGGTGATTCAGTCACATTAATTAGCCCACCAGCAGATATTCTTGCTGCCGGTGAGTTACCGGCTTTGGAACGCTTCATCGTTAAAGCCATTTTCCGCATAGATATGCAGTTGTATGATGCCGGATTTGCCTACGTCAATATTGTTGATGCGGCCAAAGCATTGGATATGAAAGGCACAATTACCGGTTTACGCGTACGTTTAGATGATGCCAATTACGCACCGGCGGTTAGCCAGGGTATTCTTGATTATCTGGGAACTGACTATCCTGAAACCTGGGTTAGTAACTGGACTCATCAAAACTCTGGCTTATTTACAGCTATTAAAATGCAAAAATCGGTGATGTTTATTATCCTGTTACTCATTATTGCAGTCGCGGCCTTCAATCTGGTCTCTACACTGGTGATGGTTGTGACCGATAAAGAAGCAGATATTGCAATTATGCGCACATTGGGTTTATCACCCCCACGTGTTATGAAGATTTTCATGGTACAGGGTACCCTAATCGGCATTATCGGCACTGGACTGGGTGTAATACTGGGCTTGCTACTTGCCAGCAACCTTGATGTCATTGTTCCTTTAATCGAACGTTTGTTCGAAACAGACTTTATTTCTCCTGACACCTATTTCATCAGCGAGCTGGAATCACGCATAAATCCTGGTGATGTTGTATTGATAGCCTTTTGTTCTTTACTCATGTCTATTATCGCAACTTTATACCCAGCCTGGCGTGCTTCCAAAGTCCAACCTGCAGAGGCGTTACGCTATGAGTGATAATCACTTAACAAATGATCCATCTAACAATCACGAAAGTCCTGCTTCGTCCCAAGATATGAAAACAGACTTTCAGGGTAAGACTCCTGAAAATGTGATTCATTGTGAAAATCTAGGTAAGCGTTTTCAGGAAGGTCAGTTAGATGTATCGGTATTAAATGGTGTAAATTTAACGGTTCAGGCGGGTGATAAAATTGCTATTGTTGGTAGTTCCGGCAGCGGTAAAAGTACCTTGCTACACCTTTTAGGCGGACTGGATTTAGCCAGTGAAGGCCATGTCGAAGTGATGGGGCAGCGCATGGATAAACTCTCCGATACGGCACGTGGCTTGTTACGTAACCGATCACTGGGATTTATCTATCAGTTTCATCACTTGCTACCAGAGTTTTCAGCACTGGAAAACGTTGCCATGCCGCTATTAATACGCGGTGATAGTGTGAAAGATGCCAGCAATCAGGCAGAGGATATTTTGTCCAAGGTAGGGCTTGGTGACAGACTCAAACACAAACCGGGGCAGTTATCCGGTGGTGAGCGCCAACGTGCAGCTATTGCGCGCGCACTGGTGACAAAACCTAATGCTGTATTGGCAGATGAACCTACCGGAAACCTGGATTACCATACTGCTGAGCAGGTATTCGAATTAATGCAGAGCTTAAACGAAGAGCTACAAACTGCCTTCGTTATTGTCACTCATGATCTTGGTTTGGCACAACGCATGGATAACGTTTACCAATTGATTGAAGGCGATCTAAGAAAAAATTAATCCGTAGAACTACTTGTTCTGGGTTTGAGTGCTCTTTGCCTTGCGCTGCTCCCGACGCACATGCAACCTCTGAACGATATGTAAACGCCAAAGCAGGTGCACACCGTAATAACCTATCAGTGCAGACAGTGTTGCTACAATTAAACAACCCAGAGCAAGTGGTTGCCAAATTAGACTCATGGTGGTTTGGAACCAATCCAGGGTCAGCGAAAACTTCACCGACTGTATTTCTTCATCCAAAATAATAGCACCTAGCTTGTAAGCTGCATAAAACATAGGCGGAATAGTAATTGGATTGGTGATATACACCAGTACAACGGACAGAGGCAGGTTCACACGAATCAGGATAGCAATAACCGCAGCCATCAAACTTTGCGGTGGAAAAGGTATCCACATACAAAATAAACCCAATGCACAGGCGCCGGCAATATTGTGCCGGTTAAAATGCCAGAGCCGGGGATCATGTAAAGCAGTGCCCAGCCAGCTCAGCCACCTGTTTTTTTTGATTCTGTCAGGATGAGGCGCGAGCCTTTTAAAGAATTGCTTCGGCATTCAGTTGGGCGTTAATAACAAGAAGTATTGATATTATCCATGGTTTTGCTTTTATGCGCATCCTTTCACTAAGCTTTTTTACAGGCACCTTGATTTTACTGGTTTTTTCGGAATTACCTGCCACCCGCTCAGTGGTAATTTGCGTTGGGCTCATGCTATTAAGTGCCGGATTGCTTAATTTCAAAACAATCCAATGGTTAATTATCCCTCTCCTGGCCCTTTGCACAGGCTTCCTCTGGTCACATTGGCAAGCTTCAGAAATTATCGATAAGCGTCTACCGCAGACAATGGAAGGTAAAGACTTGTTAGTCGAGGGAGTAATTGATGGAATTCCGGTATATACCGACGACAGTGTCCGCTTTATATTGAATACCAGTCAACTGACACATACAGAACCCGACTTACTCACAAGCAAACGGGGTGTGGGTAAAATGCGTATTGCCTGGTACCGAAACTTTCCTGAGAGCATGCAAGCAGGGGATCACTGGCAGTTACAGATTCGCGCAAAACGGCCCAATGGCTTCATGAATCCTGGTGGACTGGATTATGAGAAATGGCTGTTCACACAAAGCATCGTAGCCACTGGCTATGTCAGACGCTCTGAACATAATCGTTATCTCGGCACACACTGGTCTGGCTATACAGACCGTATACGGGAATATATTCTCAAGGCGATTCAGAAACAAACCGGAGAAACGACTAATAGCGCCATTATTTCAGCACTCGCAGTCGCCTGGCGCAATGATATATCAGACTCGCAATGGGAAACACTCAGGCGAACCGGCACTAGTCATTTAGTCGCTATTTCAGGGTTACACATAGGCTTGGTGGCCGGTTTTGGGTTTTTCATTATCAGACTTGTTGGCGGGTTATATCCTGGTCTTTACCTATTGATTCCAGCCCGGATTGCCGGAAGTCTTACCGGTGGAGTGCTGGCATTTATCTATGCACTCTTAGCCGGCTTCACTTTACCGACACAACGCGCCCTTCTTATGGTCTTAATCATTATGGCGGGTTTGTTATATCGGCGCAGCATACCTTTCACAATCACTTTGAGTGGAGCCTTACTGGCTGTTCTGTTACTTGATCCATTAGCCTCATTGTCGGCGGGTTTCTGGCTCTCCTTTTTATCAGTATTGATGATTTATTTACTCAGTCGGCGCAGCATCACTCAAAACCGTAAAAAATTGCTTCTTATTATTCAGTTCGGCATTTCCGTAGGGATGATCCCCTTAACTGCAAGCCTGTTTGGCAGTGTATCTCTGCTTTCAGCACCCGCCAATTTGATTGCAGTTCCTTTTGTAAGCTTATTAGTGGTGCCATTGGTTTTACTCGGTGTTGCAACACTGCCTTTAAGTGAGGCTTTAGCCGGTTGGTTTTGGCACCTCTCAGCCTATGCACTGGATGGGTTATTTGGCTTTCTCGCCTTCCTGTCTGATTTTGAATGGGCGTCGCTGCATTTACCACAATTGCCATTTTTGTGGGTTCTGGTTGCCATGGCCGGGTTTCTGTTACTAATATTACCGCGAGGCATTCCCGGCAGGTGGTTGGGGCTTGTATTGCTGGCCCCCGCCATTTTATGGCAAGCAGAGCGCCCACAACCCAATGAATTTCGTTTAACTGTTTTAGATGTAGGACAAGGCTTAGCCAGTGCAGTCCAAACGGCGAACCATATACTAATATTTGATACCGGACCGAAGCCATCCGACAGTTTTGATGCAGGAAAACTGGTGGTGCTTCCCTGGTTACGTTCTCAGGGTTATCGGAAAGTTAACACACTCGTTGTTTCTCATGCTGACAATGATCATAGTGGCGGAGCTGAAGCTATTTTGGCAGCAATGCCGGTTCAGCAGCTGCTGAGCAATGCGAAAGCCATGTTCAAAATACACCAGCCAGAACCTTGTTTAGCAAGCAGAACATGGGATTGGGACGGAGTAACTTTTGAAATCATGCACCCTACCAGCAGCTATCAAGATAAGAAGCGCAACAATCGTTCTTGTGTGCTGAAAGTGAGCAATGCCTGGCACAGCGCTCTGTTAACCGGGGATATTGAACGGCCTGCTGAATATGCGCTCAATAAACGGGTGGGCAGTGCGCTTCAGTCAGAGATCTTAGTCGTGCCGCACCATGGCAGTAACTCCTCTTCATCACCAGCTTTACTGAAAAAGGTTGAGCCTGAATTGGCAATTGTCACGGCGGGCTATCGTAATCGGTTTCATCATCCGCATCCATCAGTGATTATGCGCTACCAAAGTTGGGGCATTCCTTTGCTAGGTACCGCAGACAACGGTGCAATCCGGGTGGATTTTCCGGGCAACCATACAAAGAGGGTAATTCATAAGTTCAGGAAGGAGCAACATAGATTCTGGAATCGTTAAGCCGCCGAAACAGATGATCATCCGTATTTCCAATGCTAAAATACTCTGAAATCATCACAGGACTTAAGAATGACCGCCGAAAAGATACGTTGTGACAAAGATATTCTACTGGCGAATATGCTGCTTGAAACCCCGGAAGTTAAACGGGTTAACCGTTGGATATTGGATAATGAAGAAGATAAACCGAACAGTATCCGCCGCCACTTACTCAGTACATCGGTTCGGCTTAGTCCGCAAATTTCACCACGTCTACATAAAATGGCACAACATTGCGGGGATAAACTGGGCCTTGAATTACCTTTGGAACTGTATGCTTTTTCCAGCCCTCAGTACAACGCAGCGTGTTTTAAACCCGAAGACGGTCGACTATATATCATGTTTTCATCGGCCATCCTGGAGGCCTTTAGCGAACAGGAATTATTGTATGTAATGGGCCATGAAATTGGCCACCATATTTATAACCACCACGATATACCCATCGGTTACATTTTACGTGGTAAAGCACGCCCACCCGCAGATCTCGCACTAAAACTATTCGCCTGGTCACGTTATGCCGAATTCTCCGCAGACCGGGCTGGTGCATATTGCACTAATGATTTAGATAGTGTTGCCCGTGCTCTGTTTAAACTGGCCTCCGGTATTACACGCTTTGCCAGCGCTGAAGTCGATAGCCTGATCGAATTCAATCTCGATGAATTTATTAGTCAGGTCGATGACATGGTCGACGAAGATACAAAACCGGGGCAGGGTTCACCAACACAAGACTGGTTTTCTACGCATCGTTTAGCCCATTGCGAGTGAAAGCCCTGGCCCATTTTCATGAGTCTTCATTAATGACGCCGGAAGGTTATGATAAAGATGAATTGGAGGTCCATGTTAATGGCCTGATGAAATTAATGGAGCCTGGTTATCTGGAAGGCAAGACCCGTGATGCCAAGGTGATGCGCAATCTGTTTATTGCAGCCGCAATAAATTTAGCCGAATTGGGCGGGGGTATCAGCGATGAAGAAAAATCTGTATTACAGCAGTTTCTGGGTAAGGAATTTGACCTGAAGAAGTTAGATAGCGCCCGTTTAGAAGAATTATTGCCTGCACGTATTACCGAAGCGGTGGAGCATACGACCCGTAGTCAGCGGATGCAGTTAGTGCGTGACCTTTCACTGGTAACACAAGCTGATGAGTTTGCTTGTGCAGCAAAAGAAAAACGGCTTAATCATTATGCGAAAGAACTGGGGGTAACTGAAATGTTTGTTGCCCAATGTCTGGGACGGGAACATGAACTGGACTAAGGAAACTCATAATTACTGTCAAGCCGGGGTAAACAATAATTACCCTTCAATACAGGCCCGGCTTCAGCGAGACTAGAGTTATAGATAGCCTTTACTCCGGCATGATATCCAGCCACTGTGGATGCTGCGCAATTTGCTGCAAAGCATCCTGCAACAAGGTTTTACCTGGCTCCATTCTATGCCAGGTTGACGCACCGGATGGATGAGGTAAGGGGATTAACTCGCAGGAATGGCCAAAAACATTCACCGCATGACAGCTACCTATCACCTCAGTCAATTTGTTCAGTTCGATAAACTGACTTATCGCCAATTTGCCCACCGGAATAATCAAAGCAGGTTTCAATAGCTCCATTTCCCGTTGTAGCCAGCTTGAACAGTTCAGAATCTCTGTTTTAGAAGGCACCCGATCGCCGCCCACTTTTCCTTTTTTACTAAGTTGCTTCCCCGGAAAACAGCGACATACAGAGGCCATATAAACCCGCTCCCGAAAATCAGCCTCTGACAGGCCAATTTCAGCAAACCAATTGAATAAGGTTCTCCCTGCGGTCCAGCCAAAGGGCTTTTGCACCTCAGCCTCATGAATACCCGGCGCCTGTCCAATGAGCATGATCTTAGATAATGCAGGCTCACCGGTAATCACCGGAGGAATCATTTTGGGGCAGCGCTGGCACTCACGCAGTTGTTGCTGATGAATAATTAATTGCTCTTGCGGGGAACAATATGTTGGATTATTGGTCTTCATAAGCCGAGGGCGCACTATTGGGTTCAAGGGCATATTTAAATTCAAATTTATCAACATTGATACCTTTTTCCATTCTGTATAAAGTGGCAGCTTGGGGCTAACCATTAAAATGACCTTTCATCAATCGCTTTTGGCGAAAGGCAACTTAATGGCTACTGGGAGAAAAAAGTGCGGATAGCACACATCAACTCCTACGTGAAACCTGTGATCCGGGTTTCTATAAACTAACAGGGAAGAAATCATCTTATGAAGAGAGCACATTGGGTATTCCTGATTCTTATCGGGAGCCAAATGGGGTTCGTGCACGCAGGAAAACCTGCTGCAACAGAACAACATACTGAAAAACAAGCACATATACCTGCTTATAAAAAAGGAATTCGGTTCTTAAAAACCAACAATGCCAAACAACCCTATGATATGGCAGCAAAATTGCAGTGGAATCCACACCACAAACGCTGGGACAAGGTACTGGTTATCTATAATGGCGCGAAAGAACCAGTCGTTGCTCATCCGGTCTGGAAATACCTGAAAGATTTACGTGACCCCCAACGTCAGCCGCGCAAAAAAGGAGAAAACATCGGTTACAAGGCTTTTCGTCTTAAGGCCCACTGCACGGGAATTACACCACTCGATTCAGGCAGGCCGATGCAGATTCATTTTAATCAAAATAAAGTAGGACATTACCAGGAGGAAGATTACTTCCGCGATTGGAATTGCCCTGACTGGGAAATGGGGCTGGAGCACAGCCGTATTGTAACCGGCAAAGAATCACGGGATGGCCGACAAAGCCTGCGGCTTAATTTTCCAAAATACCGTGCGGGCTGCACCAATGACCTTGGGTGTTATAACTGGAAACCTCAACTCGGTAGGGGCCTAGATAGTGTTTATTACTCTTATTGGGTGAAGTTCCCAAAGGGTTTTGATTTTGTTCTGGGTGGGAAACTACCCGGCATCGGCAGTGATAAAGGCGGCACGGGTGGCGGAAAACCAACAGGTATTGATGGCTGGAGCGTACGTGCGATGTGGGAAGGCCATGGCAAGTTAGGTCAATACGTTTACCATATCGACCAGCCCAAGCACTTTGGTGATTTCATGCCCTGGGATACACCTGAAATTGAAACGGGAAAATGGTTCCAGATTAAAACCTTTGTCAGCATGAACACGCCCGGGCAACGTAATGGCGTCATCCGTACTTGGCTTAACAACCGCCAGGTTCTGTACCGCAATGATTTACGCTTTAGAAATATCCCAGAACTTAACATTCAGCGATTTCTATTCTCAGCATTTTTTGGAGGTACCGGCCCGAAGTGGGCACCTTCAAGGGATATGATTATTTACCTGGATGATTTTGTAATTTCTCCAAGAAAAATATAATTAAAACAAAATTTTATGAAATTATCATAAGGCTACACATTAACATTTGAGTCACTGGATAAAGGTATTAGTGACTCGTATAACCGCATTGCCAGATCACGTACATACTGACGCTCCTGCCAATCATCTCTTGCAAACATTGACAGATTGACATGAATTGCAGGCTCATAATCCAGTACCGCAACATGATCCTCCGGAGACAAGACCAGAGGATCGACCAGAGCCACACCTGCTCCTGCCTCCACCATAGTGACTATTGCGCGTTGTGTACTGGCTTTTATAATGCCACTTTTCTGGTCACCCGTGACGGCCACGCCCACTGATTCCAGCGCAACCCTTAAGGCACTGCCTTCTGTCAAAATAACCTGCCGGTGCTGTTTGAGATCAGCATCATGTATTACTTTGAACTTAGCCAGCGGATGTTTTAAGGGGGTGATACACACTACACGCATCGCAATAGTGGCAAAGGTTGTAATACCCGGCTCATCAACACCACCAATCGCAACAGCGATATCCAGGTCACCATGTAAAACATGTTCTATCAGGCGCGCTTTTTTATGACTCTCCAATGTCAATGAGAGTGGTGTTTTTTCTGCAGAAAATCGGGCAATACAGCGCGCAATCTCACCATGAATAAAGGGTGTCATCACCCCAACAGCAATTTCGTCAAGTTCGCCACGCTGCAAGGCTGCCGCCACTGTATTGGCCCGGGTTAATGCAGCCAGTACTCTCTGGCCTTCTGATGCTAAACGTAAACCTGCCGGAGTAGGAACCAAACCACGTCCAATTCGTTCAAACAGAGTAATTCCAAGATCCTCCTGTAACTCTTTGAGTGTCTGGCTCACAGCTGATTGGCCAAGGTGTAATTGTTCTCCGGCACGCGTCGCTGATTGTGTTTCAGCAACAGTTACCAATACCTTTAATTTGCGCAGTGTAAGTATATCCATAATATTAATTATTATAATGAATTCATCTGCAATTATCATTTTTATAACTGTTTCATGACTTATATCCTAACAACATGAAAGTCTGTTTTACCCTGGATTTTGGGTACAGGCTTTCACAATAGCCTACATACTATTTAGAGAAATGGTATCAATCACTTTAGCAAGGGATATAACGATGAAAACACATGCACAGGTTGCCGTTATCGGTGGCGGGCTTATCGGCTGCAGTATTCTTTACCACCTGACAAAGCTGGGCTGGAAGGATGTGGTTCTGTTGGAGCGCAGTGAATTGACTGCCGGCTCGACCTGGCATGCTGCGGCTAATACGCATGGCTTGCATGACAATAATAATATCTCACGCTTGCAGTATTACACGATGAAGCTTTATAAAGAGCTGGAAGAAGAAACCGGACAAGGCTGTGGTGTTATTACTACTGGCTCTATGTACCTGGCACAAACCGTGGAGCGGGAACACCAATTACGTATCCAGGCTGCCAAGGCAAAATATTTTAATGTGGACTTCTATGAACTCTCAAAACAAGAGGCTAAAGAGCTGAATCCACTGGTTAATTTCGACGATATACGCTGCATTATGTTTGAACCTGATGGCGGTAGTGTTGATCCATCCGGAGTGACTCATGCCTACGCTAAAGGCGCACGAAATAATGGTGCTGAAATCTACCGCCATACACCCGTTCTGGAAACCAACGCACGTCCTGATGGTAGCTGGGATGTTGTCACAGATAAAGGCACCATTCATGCTGATGTCGTCGTTAATGCTGCAGGCCTGTGGGGCAGGGAAGTCGCTAAACTGGCTGGCTATGAGCTGCCGCTGATGACAATGGAACACCAGTATTTTGTCACAGAAACCATCCCTGAAATCGAAGCACTGGGCCGACGCTTACCTTCAGTCGCTGATCGTGACGGCGAATATTACATGCGCCAGGAAGGCCATGGCCTACTGGTGGGTGCCTATGAAAAGGATGGCCGGTTCTGGGCAGAAGAAGGTACACCACTGGAATTTGGTCATGAATTATTACCGGATGACCTTGATCGGATAACCGATAATATTATGCGTGCCTGCGATCGTGTAGAGGCACTGGGTGAAGCGGGGGTTAAGCGGGTTATCAATGGCCCTATGATCTGGTCACCGGACAGTTCCGCCCTATTTGGCCCGGTTCCGGAATTAAAAAATTACTATTGCTGTAATGGTATTATTCCAGGCTTTAGCCAATCGGGTGGTTTGGGCAGCTTGCTCGCACAGTGGATTGTTGAGGGTGAAACGGAATTGGATCTATTTGCCTGGGATATGGCACGCTATGGTAGCTGGGCAGATAAGCCGTTCACTAAAGCTAGGGCGCTGGATTGCTATTCTCATCGCTTCAAGATTCACTTCCCTTATGAAGAACGCGAAGCAGGGCGCCCAATAGCAGGGCGCACACGGCCGATTTATGAAAAGCAAAAATCAATGGGAGCCGTTTTTGGCCTTAACTATGGCTGGGAGCACCCTTTATGGTATGCGGGAGCAGGTAATACAGTAGAAGAAACCTATGGCTATGAGCGCCAGAACTGTTTTGACTACATTGCGAAGGAGTGTAATGGCCTGCGTGAAAATGCCGGGCTACTCGACGTATCTAACTTCGCTAAGTACGAAATCAAAGGTAGCGGAGCGGGTGATTGGCTTGATCTCCTAGTTGCTAATAAAGTACCACGGGAAAATGGCCGTAGCTGCCTGGCACCTTTACTCGGCAAGCGGGGCGGAATAGCAGGTGACTTCACCATTACCCAATTGGATGATGATCATTATATGATGGTGGGTTCTGGTATGGCTGAGCGTTATCATCAGCGTTTCTTCGATGCAGTACCACGCCCCGACTCGGTAAGCTTTCAATCGCTGACCGAATCATGGACGGGCTTTAATTTGGCTGGCCCAAAAGCACGTACTATCCTATCTACATTGACAGATGAAGCTCTCGATAATGAATCCTTCCGCTTCATGCGCTCAAGACAGATGAAAGTGGCAGGTATCGATGCTGTGGTATTACGGGTGTCGTTTACAGGCGACCTCGGCTGGGAAATGTATGTGCCGGTTGAACATCAGCTTGAATTATACGAGGCCCTACTGGCAGCCGGCGAGCCGCACGGCATGGTTCCGGTAGGAGGTCGTTCGTTACTATCACTACGCCTTGAAAAGGGTTACGGAAGCTGGGGTCGTGAATACTCGCCGGAATGGTGGCCACAGGAAGTTGGTATGGAACGACTGATTAAGCTTGATAAGCCCGAATTTTTAGGGCGTGAAGCTTTTATTGCACTGAAGGATAATGAGCCACGCCTGAAGCTGGTAATGTTATCAGTAGAAGTTACTACAGCTGATGCAACCGGAGGTGAACCCATCTTTACCAAAGCGGGCGAAGCAGTGGGTTATGTCACTTCAGGTGCTTATGGGCACTCAGTAGGCGCCTCTCTGGCGCTGGGCTTTATTCAAACTGCGCATTTACAGGGAGAGACAGAGTTCGATATAGCGATTCTGGGTAAGCCTCACGCTGCAAAACTGTTAGATAGTCCATTATTTGACCCCAAAGGTGAAAGATTGCGTAGTTAAACGTCATTTTTATTAATCTATTGCCTGAAAGCAAAGGAAACGGGTAGCATGTTTTAGTTGCTACCCGAAACCGGTTCAGGATATTAAGTGAATAAAACAATAAGCCCACGCAAACCACTGATTGCATTAATAGTTTCATTATTCTTACCAGGATTAGGACAGCTGTATAATGGCAATGTCAATAAAGCCAGCTGGTTCCTGATGGCTTTTGTCCTGTTCAGCATCCCCACCACTGTTATCGCAGCATTATATCTGCCAACAGAATGGACTGCGCCAGTGTTACTAGCCGCAGCTTTCCTAAGTGCTTTCATATGGATTTACAGTATTTTAGAAGCAGTAGTTGATACAAAGCATCATAAAGAATACGTACTTCAAAAGTGGCAGGGTGCTGGTACCTATATATTGGTTTTTGTACTTTGTAGTCTAATAGCCTTACCATTAATGACTCAGTATGTGAAAGATCATTTTGTTGAAGCCTACCGGGTTCCATCCAGCAGTATGGAGCCGACCGTAGTGGCGGGAGACTTTATTTTTGCCGATAAACGCTATAATTGTTCGAGCTGTAAATCTAAAGTAAAGCAGGGCGATATTGTCATCTTTACCTACCCAAACAACCGAAATACGAACTATATCAAAAGAGTAATCGGCTTACCTGGAGATCGGATTCAGATTCGTGGTGAAACCATTAAAATCAATGGAAAAGTCATCTCAAAACTCCTACAGAAACAAGGTGAAATGAATGTAGTTACAGAGAGTGGCAGTGATGCCAGCTGGATGGTTATATGGAAGAAGATTAAAGGCATGGCCAAACCACCAGTTTATGATATAACCGTCGGGCCAGGCCGGGCATTTGTGTTGGGTGACAATCGAAATGCGAGCAATGACTCACGGTTTTTTGACACTATCCCATTGCAGGACATCAAAGGCAAAGCACGCCAAATCTGGTTATCGTATAACAAGAAGCTGGGGGGATTAAGAATGGACAGAGCAGGAAAGCAACTAAAATAGAGAAGAGGTAGCCCCATTAACTGCTGAGTAAAATACAAGCATTGAAGGGAAGGGGGCTTATATGGGCTGACACCCATCAAAAACCTGTTACTTAATTACACATTGAGATAGCCACTGAAGTGCTTAGAAAGGCATACAAGCAGTTTTCGGTAATTTAATGGCATTCAAAATGCTTAATGCTTGGTTTTGTCGTTGACCTGAAGCTTGCCAGCTAAATCCATCATCGATTGTGATTATAAAGCTGAAAACACACACTCTATTTACACTTAATTTATTAGATATAATTTATTAAATAACAAACTAGCCTTACTCAAAAAAATTCGCCGAATTCTCTTTATTATCCTTCCCTGCTAAACTGGCAGTCCTTAGCGACAGGTTATTAATCCATTGGAATAATAACCTGGCTATTATTCTTCACATAAAATTTCCGGGAGCGTATTTTAACTTTGCCTATTTTTGTTGTATTAGCAATGGCTTTATAGATTCCACGGGGAAGAAAAAGGTGGGTAGAGTGCTTACTCGCTGTTTTATATTTTTCACCGCCACGGTAGATCTCCCATTCAACGTCTTCCATAGCAGGCCTGTTGTCAATCGTGGCGATAAGGCTAACTCTAAACTCTTCAGCCATAACAGGACTCAGACACAACTGGGCCATAAAAAAAAGTGTACGTACTCTAATTCGAAAATTCCTCTTAAAACTCAACATAACAGGTAACCCATATAATATAGCTAGGTTATAGGCTATTTATTCAGTGTTAAGTGGGTAAGTAATTAAATTTTTATTACGGTTAGGCAACTCTCAGCACACGCCAGAAGATGCGCACCCTTAATTAATTTTATGAATGAAATTAGTCTCTTTGAATTGGCAACGTTATTTGCATAAATGATCGATTAAGCAATAATTTTCGAGTTACAGGGGAATATTGCCTAATCTTTTTACAGAATAATAGAGAGACTCTACTTCAGCACACTTGTGAAATGCTCTCGATTCCTGAACGGAAAGATAGAATAATTCAATGGGATACCAGACTGTGAATTTTATTTGGATGTAACGGGTAAAAAGGAAGAGAGTGCGTGCTTTTCTTTGCAGGTCAACATAGCTCGATGACTAATTTAACATAATATACATTATGCGCATATATAACCGCATCGAAAAGCCGTGATAAGCAGAATACTTATCACGGCTTCAAAGTGGTTAAACATATTATTTTTCTCTCTGTTGTAACTCTAATCGAGATACAGAGGCTTCAGTCCATCGGCACTACAACCTGAGTATTATTTCTGACATGGAAATTACGTGTCCGAATGACCGTCTTGTCGTCTGAAGTCAGTCGAGCAACTACTTTATATATCCCAGGCGGAATATTTACATGCGTTGAGTGCTTTCTGGCGGTTTTGTATTCTTCACTGCCATTACGATATACAATCCACTCAACGCTTTCCATGGCCGGATCATCATCTATAGTCGCAATTAGATTGACCCTAAAGCTTTCTTCTGATGCAGCAACACTAATAGAGATAGGTGCGACAGCTGAAATCAGGAAAGCACAAATACTAACTTTTAGCAGTTTTCTGGGGTTAAACATATTTGCCTCCTTGCAAATGGTTGTTTTCCATCAATAAATGGTATTCACTAGCTTTGACTAAGCACTAAGCATTCAGTTCAAATTAATTTTAGACTGTTTTTGGGGTAAATACGAAGTAAAGTTTGCTTTTTCTTCGAAAATAAACAAACTTTACTAGTTGAAGTGATTTTCAGGCGTTAATAGTTGGGAAAAGCAGGGGCTTGCAGTAATTGATCTCCAATCAAACTTTCAAAATATTGTTGGATTCTTGACTGATGCTCGCCATAGAACTGAATGCCGATACCCTTCATCAGGCCACGCTGGGCACCTATCGGAGTAATCCATACGACCTTTCCGGGTACGGAGGCTTTTTGCTTCTCTGACAACAAATCAACCTGAACTACGACGGTGTCATTAAAGTCAAAATCATCATTTGTTGGCACAAAAAGGCCACCGCCATCAAGCATGGGCATGTAGTGATTGTGTACCTCTGCCCTGTCGGACAGCACCAAATAGAGTTTACGTGGTTCCATAATTACCTAGATTGTATTTATTTTTGCCATAAAGATATCATGTTTTCCGCAAACAATTGTGCATTGAGCGGATGGGTGGACAATGATTTAAGCTTGAGCAAGCCATCATTCACAGCCCATAGGTCTTTGTGCTTCATCAGGACCTCAAGTCGTCCCTGACCTTCTTTGAGCCTTGTGTTAGTCTCATAAAATGAGTCACGCAGCATACTTTGCACGAGGTTTTGCTGCCAATTAAGCAGATCTGTATTATCTTCTTTCGCCCATTGCGCAGAGATAGCACTTATTGACACCTCTCTCTCAAGCACGCCAATTAGCTGCCCTATCCATTCCTGTTGCTTAGCAGGCAAATCACCCGAGTCTAGTGTCAAGGCATATAAAGGTCGCCCTGAAGCAAGGTTTAATAGCTCCTCTGTAGCCTGATTTTTTGTTGTCTCCTGTGCCTGTAGCCAGCTTAAGGCCGCTTGTCTTCCAGGTAGGGGCATGCGAATTTGCTGACACCGGCTCCGAATCGTTGGCAATAAATCCTGAACCCTTGTGCTTACCAAAATAATATGAGTATTGCCGGCCGGCTCTTCCAGAGACTTTAATAAACTGTTTGCAGCATTGAGATTCATAGTTTCAGCATTGCTAATCAAAGCAACCCTTGCAGGGCTATAACTGCAACTTAATTCAAGGAAATGATTCAGGCTGCGAATCTGATCAACACCAATAATCCGCTTATCATCAGGTGTAATTATATGGGTAAAATCCGGGTGCGCACCTGACTGGAAAACCTCACAACTCCGGCATTTCCCACAAGCAAAACCACCGTCTTTTTTTGTCAGGCACAGCAAATACCTGGCAAACTCCCAGACAAAGTCTTTATGGCCACAGCCGTGCTCGATATTAAATAAAAGAGCATGTGGAAGACTGTCTGTTGCCGCACACAATTGTTTGCGGACTTCTTCATGCCAAGGAAAGCTGCTCATGGCAACACCCTATTCTTATAAATCTGACCCAGCACATCAAAAACATCACTTCTGACCTGATCAATCGATCCCGCTGCATTGATCAGGTGAAATCTTTTAGGGTCATGACTAGCCCTGCTTAGGTAACCATCACGTATTCTTTTATGAAATTCAAGCTGTTCCCGCTCAAACCTATCAATCTGGTTGAAGTCATCGTTACTACGCTTCTTTACCCGATCAAGGCTAACTTTGACATCCAGGTCGAATAACAAAGTAAAATCAGGCCTCAAACTACCCTGCACCCACGTTTCAAGATCAGCTATCCGGCTCAACGGGAGTTCCCTGCCATATCCCTGGTAAGCATAACTCGCATCTGTAAATCTGTCACAAACAACCCACTTACCTGCTTCGAGTGCGGGAATAATAACTTGCTGGAGGTGCTCGTTGCGCGCCGCAAACATTAGAAGTAATTCAGTATCAGGGTGCATATCCGGCAGCTTGGGATCAAGCAGTACCGCACGTATCGACTCACTGACCTTAGTGCCACCTGGTTCTCTGGTGGCAATAGCCTGAACACCCTGCTTTTGCAGGTGCTCTAAAATTGCCTGTACATGGGTTGTTTTACCAGCACCCTCCCCGCCTTCCAAGGTAATAAAACAACCTAGTTGCATCACTTATCGCCCTGGTAGCGTGATTTTTTTCCATTGAGCTGATACTTAATCACTGCTTTGCGGTGCTCCCTGTAAGTCTTTGAGAAGTAATGTTTGCCATCACCTTTCCCTGTTGCCACAAAGAATATCATATCACTTTCCTGAGGGTTAAATACTGCATCAATAGCAGCCTTACCAGGCGTAGCAATCGGCGTTGGAGGAAGCCCCTTCCGGGTGTAGGTGTTATAAGGCGTATCCTTGCGCAGATCCTTTTTGCGAATATTGCCGTCATAACTATCACCCATACCATAGATTACAGTCGGATCTGTCTGTAGCAACATGCCCTTTTCAAGTCGATTAAGAAACACCTGAGCAATCAGTGGTCGCTCCTCAGGCACCCCTGTTTCCTTTTCGACAATTGAAGCAAGAATCAAAGCTTCGTAGGGTGATTTCAAATAGGGATTTTGAACACGCTTATCCCACGCACTTTGCAGGTATGACTGCATTGTTTCATAGCTACGCTTTAAAACCTCTAAATCAGAAGTATTACGTGGGAAATTATAGGTGTCAGGGAAAAACCAACCTTCAGGCTTAGTCCCTGCAGGAGCTCCCAGCTTTTCCATTAATTTTGCGTAATCCTCATCACTTAGCGTCTGCTGTAGATTTGGATGATTCTTGACAGTTTTCACTATTTCTTTAAAACTGCGCCCTTCAACAAAGCCAATTTGGTATTGAAGTGTTTTACCTGAAACAAATAGCTCAAGCAGTTGATTAGGCAACATATTGGCAGACAAAGCATATTCACCCGCTTTTATTTTAGCTGCCTTTTTAGTAATCCGTGCATGGGCCATGAATAGCAAATCAGCACCGACGGGTTTAGTGAGAGGCAAGATACCATCAGCCAGCAGCTGCCTGGATACCTTCCGGATATTACTGCCCGGCTTTATCTCAAAAACAACACTGCTATCAGCTATTTGCAAGGGTCTCTTCAAAAAAGAATCATACTGATTCCATAAGAAATACCCCGCACCTCCGACAAGTAAAAGGCAGATCAGGAACAATATTAGGAAAACCCGTTTCATAGAATAAATTTCTTGGTATTATTTATAAATAGGCACACAGAAGTGTCATAGGTTTATAACCCAGCTCCTTTCAAAATGGACTTTCGACCACTGAAAATATCTGCCCTGCTATATCAACCGCTGATGCCAATGACCAGCGGCAACTATTAGATTTTCTTGAACAGCAAAGTGCCATTAGTGCCGCCAAAACCAAATGAGTTACTCATTGTCACTTCAACTTTGGTTTCACGGGCAACGTTTGGTATGTAATCAAGATCACACTCCGGATCCTGGTTATCCATATTAATGGTAGGTGGCAGTACCTGATCACGGATTGCTAATACACAAAATACAGCTTCAATTCCACCTGCTGCCCCCAACAAATGACCAGTCATGGACTTGGTTGAGCTGATTGCTACTTTCTTAGCATAATCACCCAGCGCAAGCTTAGCCGCAGCTGTTTCCGCCTTATCACCCGCCGGTGTGGATGTACCATGAGCATTAATATAATCGACGTCATCGACATTAAGACCTGCATCTTTCAATGCATTAGTCATACAACGTGCGGCACCTTCACCACCAACAGAAGGGGATGTCATATGATAGGCATCACTGCTCATACCATAGCCGACCAACTCACAGTAAATACGTGCACCGCGTGCCTTAGCTAACTCATATTCCTCCAGCACCAGAACACCGGCACCATCACCCAACACGAAACCATCACGATCTACATCCCAGGGACGACTAGCCGCTTCGGGATCATCATTCCGGGTTGATAACGCACGTGCTGCGGCAAAACCACCAATACCCAGTGGTGTAGAGCCCATTTCTGAACCCCCTACAACCATCGCATCAGCATCACCGTAACTGATCATTCTTGCAGCATCACCAATACTATGAGCTGCACTGGTACACGCTGACACAATCGACATATTTGGCCCTTTAAGGCCGTACATTATCGATAAATTGCCTGCAACCATATTGATGATACTCGAAGGCACAAAAAACGGCGAAATTTTACGTGAACCGCCTTTGTAAAATGCTTCATAATTGCGTTCAATAGTACCAAGGCCACCAATGCCCGAACCCATAATAACACCGATACGCTCGGCATTTTCTTCGGTTATTTCGAGACCGGAATCCTTAATCGCATCAGCACCTGCACCAATACCGTAATGGATAAAAGGATCCATCTTTTTCTGGTCTTTGGGCTTGATGTAGGATGACACATCAAAATCCTTAACATTCCCGGCGATACGTACGCTGAAAGCACTCGCATCGAACAAATCGGGGCTGATGGCATTGATTCCGCTTTTGCCTTCCTTGATATTGTTCCATGCCTTATCAACAGTGGAACCCACAGGAGAAACAATTCCCAAACCGGTAACTACTACACGTCTTTTAGACAACCTTGCGCACCTTTTTTCAATCAATCAGACAAACCGCAACCTAAAATGCACAGATTGCGGTCTAGTATAATAACAGCCATGAAAAGTTCGCTTTCTCTCCTGGTCAATGAAAGGTGCGAACTTCCACAGTAGCTAACGCTTTATCTGACTACCCTTCCTGGTGGGCATTCACATAATCGATAGCTAGCTGAACTGTAGTAATTTTTTCAGCTTCTTCATCCGGAATTTCGGTTCCGAACTCTTCTTCTAAAGCCATAACGAGTTCAACAGTATCTAATGAATCCGCGCCCAGATCGTCAATAAAGGAAGACGCATTGTTTACTTCTTCAGCGTCAACTCCAAGTTGCTCGATTACGATCGCTTTGACGCGATTTTCAATATCACTCATGATTTTTTGTTCCTCATAATAAAAAAATGCCAAGCATTAACGGCGTATTGTATTGAAAACCTTAAGTGCATGCCAGCAACATTAGGCCTGAATCCCATTGTATCTATAAGGATTCAGCTAAACCATATTCATACCACCATTTACATGGATTGTTTCGCCGGTAATGTAAGTTCCCAGTGGAGAAGCCAAAAATAGCACTGCTCCAGCAATTTCCTCTGGTTCGCCTAAACGCCCCAGCGGGATATTATTTAACATGGGGGCACGTTGCTCTTCAGACAACTCCCTAGTCATATCTGTATCAATAAAACCCGGAGCGACCACATTGACCGTCACGCCGCGTGAACCAATTTCACGGGCCAGTGATTTAGAAAAGCCAACCAGTCCAGCCTTAGCAGCAGCATAATTAGTTTGCCCGGGGTTACCCGTCGCACCCACTACAGATGATATCGAAATAATTCTGCCTTTACGGGCCTTCATCATCCCGCGCAGACAAGCCTTACTCATCCGGAAAACAGAAGTAAGATTAGTATTAATAATACTATCCCACTCATCATCTTTCATACGCATCAATAAGTTATCACGGGTAATTCCGGCATTATTGACCAGGATGCTGACAACACCAAAATCCTTGTTAATTACCTTAATTAGCTCAGCAATGGATGCGGCATCAGATACATCAAGCACCATTCCCTTCCCACTAACACCCGCTTCAGACAGATAGGCACTAATTTTATCAGCGCCCTGATCGCTGGTTGCTGTACCGATAACGATTGCCCCCTGCCCACCTAACATTTCGGCGATTGAGCGCCCTATGCCCCTGCTTGCCCCGGTCACTAAGACCAGCTCACCGCTCAAATCCGTCAGTTGTGTCATTAACTATTCTCCTCAGCCAATTTTAATGCAGCTTCCAGGCTCTTACTATCAAATACACAAGCAGCCTTCATGCGCCGCTCAATACGCCGGTTTAAACCGGTTAGCACTTTTCCGGGCCCAAATTCGATCATTACTGAAGCCCCATATTTATTTTGCAGATTCCGGATAGTCTCCGTCCAGCGCACAGGCTGGTATAACTGCTGGGATACCGCATCACGAATATCATCGGGCGTATCCCGCGGCAAAGCATTAACATTATGCAATACGGGTACCTGACTATCAGAGAACTTCGCCTGAGCCAATGCACTACTCAACTCTTCAGCCACAGGCCGCATTAACGCACAATGGGAAGGGACACTCAGAGCCAATGCGATTACTTTTTTTGCACCCATTTCCTTCACAATAACCGAAGCCCGTTCAACAGCAGCAGATTCTCCGCCAATAACAACCTGGCCCGGAGAATTAAAATTAACCGCCTCAACAACCTGGCCTTCAGCCGCCTGTTCACAGGCCAAAGCCACCTGATCGTCCTCTAAGCCCAAAACAGCGGCCATTGCACCTTGCCCTTCCGGCACAGCATGTTGCATCAAACGTGAGCGTTCAGCAATCAGACGCACTGCGTCAGAGAATTCAAGTACGCCACCCGCAACCAGAGCCGCATATTCGCCAAGGCTGTGCCCCGCGAATGCTGATGGAGCACGACCACCCTGCTCCAGCCATACTTTCAAGCAAGCTACGCCCGCAGCCAACATCAAAGGCTGAGTATTTTCAGTTTGATTTAACTCGGAATCAGCTCCCTTTTGCACAATACTCCAAAGGTCCCGCCCTAATACATCAGAAGCTTCCTGAAAAACATGAGTAATTAAGGGAAAATCTACTGCTAAATCCGCAAGCATTCCAGAGGATTGCGATCCTTGGCCAGGAAACAGTCCGGCAATCGACATCAGCTAATCTCCAAATCGTAATAAAAATTAATAAATGATTAGCTGTTTTACCAGCCACCCACTAAAATTCGCACTATCCTAATAGAAACTGGCAGGCAAATCACGCAGTTGAGGAAAAAGAAGCAGTCAATTTGACAGAAAGAGCTTGTCATATTGACAGATGCAGGGATAATACGCGCGTTCATTAAATGAATCAGGAATTATGGCAAGAGAAGATTATATTGAAATGGAAGGTACTGTCATCGACACACTTCCTAACACAACTTTCCGGGTAAAACTGGATAATGACCATGTGGTAACTGCGCACATCTCCGGACGTATGCGTAAAAACTACATCCGTATTTTGACCGGAGATCGAGTCACGGTGCAGCTCACTCCTTACGACCTGACCAAAGGCCGTATTAGTTATCGCAGCAAATAAAAAACCGGGAAAAAATTCCCGGTTTCATACCCAAGCTAATACATAACAGCTCCAATGTAGGAACTGTCTATAAGCCACTCCCCGCCTAACCTTTTCCGCTGGATCATTGCCCGCCATCCGTTGCATAAACAACCATGCTACTCATGACTGATAATGACCCAACGCGAAATGGTTGTGCGGAAAGCGTAACAACAGGCTTGTGTCGTGGGCCGCCCTTTAAAGAACTGCCCACGAATCACTTCCATTTCGAACTTGTGACTAAAACCAACCCTTAAGCCGGAATCGCTACCAGACCTTCCATCTTGAGGCTCAGTTCGCCATCAATCTCTGTGACGTCGACATGGCCGCCTTGCATCAGCTCACCAAAGAGCAATGCGTCAGCCAATGGCCGCTTGATATGCTCCTGAATAACCCGCTCCATAGGCCGTGCACCCATCATTGGGTCAAAACCTTTTTCAGCAAGCCAGGAACGGCCTTTCTCATCAATCGTAATAGTCACTTTCTTAGTATCAAGTTGTGCTTCCAGTTTAATGATGAACTTATCAACCACCGAACCAATCACTTCAGGTGTCAACGAGTTAAACTGAATAACGCCATCAAGGCGGTTACGGAACTCAGGTGTAAAGGTGCGCTTCACCGCTTCCATCGCATCACTACTGTGATCCTGCTTGGCAAACCCCAGAGACTTTCGACTAATATTCTCAGCGCCGGCATTACTGGTCATCACCAGAATGACATTGCGGAAATCAATTTTCCGGCCATTACTATCCGTCAATGTACCGTGATCCATGATTTGCAATAACAGATTAAACACATCAGGGTGCGCCTTCTCAATCTCATCCAGCAACAATACAGAGTGTGGGTGTTTATTTACCGCATCAGTCAACAAACCACCCTCGTCATACCCAACGTAGCCAGGAGGTGCGCCAATCAGACGAGAAACCGTGTGCCGCTCCATGTACTCAGACATGTCAAAACGCAGCATCTCAATACCCATACGCAAAGCCAGTTGCTTTGTGACCTCAGTTTTACCAACACCCGTAGGGCCGGCAAACAGAAATGAGCCAATCGGACGTATTTCTTCCCGTAAACCTGAACGAGCCATCTTTATCGCAGTAGTTAGCTGATCAATAGCACCTTCCTGACCAAAGATAACCATCTTCAGGTCACGATCCAGATTCTTGAGGATTTCCATATCCGAGCTGGACACTGTTTTTGGTGGAATCCGGGCAATCTTCGCTACGATATCTTCAATATCGCTGACCGAAATGGTTTTCTTTCTTGTATTAGCGGGCTTTAGACGGCGATTGGCACCAGCCTCATCAATGATATCAATAGCCTTGTCTGGAAGAAAGCGATCAGTAATATAACGCTCAGCCAACTCAGCAGCAGCCTTTAAAGCAGGATTAGTGTACTTAACCTCATGATGCTCCTCAAAACGGGATTTTAGCCCTTTAAGGATATCAATAGTTTCTTCTACACTAGGCTCATTAACATCTATTTTCTGAAAACGTCTGGCTAATGCGCGATCTTTTTCAAAAACACTGTGGTATTCCTGGAATGTCGTAGAGCCAATACACTTCATTTCACCGGAAGATAATACCGGCTTAATGAGATTAGAGGCATCCATTGTGCCGCCTGAAGTAGCACCTGCACCAACGATAGTATGAATTTCATCAATAAAAAGAACAGCATGTGGCTCTTCTTTAATTTGATTAATGACAGCTTTAAGGCGTTTTTCAAAGTCGCCACGGTACTTAGTACCTGCCAACAAAGCGCCCATATCCAGAGAATATATAACAGCTTCACCCAACACTTCGGGTACCTCACCATCAACAATGCGCTTCGCGAGGCCTTCAGCGATAGCCGTTTTCCCTACACCGGCCTCACCCACCAGCAATGGATTATTTTTCCTGCGGCGGCATAAAACCTGCACAGTACGTTCAACTTCGTGTTCACGGCCAATCAGAGGATCTATTTTACCCTGCTCGGCATACTCATTCAGGTTAGTTGCGTATTGGTCCAATGGCTTTTTGGATTCAGCATTTTCAGCATCGCCTGTATCACCTGCTGAACCTTCACCACCTTGTGCATCACTACCGGCATCATCCTGAAAATCAGGAATGTGCTCATCTTTACGAATACCATGCGACACAAAATTAACAACATCAAGACGGGCAACATCACACTGGCCAAGAAAATAGACAGCATGCGAATCTGGCTCACCAAAGATAGCGACGAGAACAGTATCACCGGTGACCTCACCCTTCCGTGAAGACTGAGCGCTGTAAACAGCGCGATGGATGACACGCTGAAAGCCTAGTGTTGGCTGAACATCACGCTGCTCATCCTCAGGGATCAGAGGGGTATTTTCATCAATAAACCCTTCCAGCTTTTGGCGCAGTACCGGTATATCAACGCTGCAGGCGCGCAGGACATCAGCAGCACTGGGATTATCCAGCATGGCTAAAAGTAAGTGTTCAACAGTGACAAATTCATGATGCTTGTCGCGCGCATCACGGAAAAGGGTGTTGATGGAGTTCTCAACTTCGGTGCTTAACATATTCTGGTTCCCTTATGCTTCTTCCATCGTGCAGAGCAGAGGATGTTGGTTTTCACGGGCATAGCGATTCACCTGAGCCACTTTGGTTTCGGCGATATCGCGGGTATACACTCCACACACGCCTTTGCCTTTGGTATGAACATGCAACATGACCCTTGTTGCAGCCTCATGATCCAACCGGAAGAATAGTTGTAATACATCAATTACAAAATCCATGGGTGTGAAGTCATCGTTTAAAAGTATAACTTTGAAACGCGAAGGTTCCTCCACCTCTGGGCGGGCATCTTCTACCGCTACACCAGATTCATGCGATTTGGAGTCTTGCTGATCATCATCTGCCATTCGAATCTGTCCTGTTTTAATCTTAGCTCACGCCAAGTCATTTATGTAAACGAATTAACCATCGCTGTCATTTTTCCCTGTCATGCCCGGGAAATTTTAGTATTGGGGCGATAGTTAGGATTTTAAAGGAGCAGCCAACTACCTATGCCGGTAGTTGACTATATAAGCTCAAAGAACTGTCATATATTCCGCACTTCCAGTGCGTAGCGCAAAACACATCGTATTGAAAATATCTGTAAGCTATTTATAAAACTACCTTACATGTGCTCAATAATATTATCGCCAAAAGCCGAGCAGCTTATTTCTTCGGCGGTATCAATCAGATCAGCAAAGTCAAAAGTAACCCGTCCGGAAGCAATAGCCCCTTCTACGCCCTTGACCACCAAATCAGCCGCTTCAAGCCATCCCATATGGCGCAACATCATTTCGGCTGAAAGGATAATTGAGCTTGGATTCACCCGGTTTTGCCCCGCAAACAACGGTGCTGTGCCATGAGTAGCCTCAAACATCGCAATAGTGTCCGACAGATTGGCACCCGGCGCAATACCTATTCCTCCCACCTGAGCAGCCAGGGCATCTGAAATATAGTCACCGTTAAGGTTCAGCGTTGCAACTACCGAATAATTTTCCGGACGCAGTAAAATCTGTTGCAGGAAGTTATCTGCGATTACGTCATTAATCAGAATTTCACGGCCGGTATTAGGGTTTTTCATCTTACACCATGGGCCACCGTTAATTTCTTCGGCACCAAATTCTTCAATCGCCAGCTGATAACCCCAGTCACGGAACCCACCTTCTGTGAATTTCATGATATTGCCCTTATGCACTAAAGCCAATGAAGGTAAATCATTATCAATGACATATTGGAGCGCTTTTCGGACAATTCTGCGGGTGCCTTCAGCCGAAACAGGCTTCACACCTATCCCCGAACTTTCTGGGAAACGGATTTTAGTCACGCCCATTTCATTTTGTAAGAAATCGATGACTTTTTTCGCCTCATCAGAACCCTTTTCCCATTCAATACCGGCATAAATATCTTCAGAGTTCTCACGAAAAATAACCATGTTGGTATTTTCAGGGTGCTTGACCGGACTAGGCGTCCCCTCATAATAACGCACCGGGCGCAGACAAACATACAAATCCAGATCTTGCCTAAGCTTCACATTGAGTGAGCGAATACCGCCACCCACAGGTGTAGTTAGCGGGCCTTTAATCGAAACAACATAATCCTTAACCGCAGAAGCTGTCTCTTCCGGCAACCAAACATCTTCACCATAAACGGTATTCGCCTTTTCTCCGGCATAAATTTCCATCCACTGGATTTCACGACTTCCCTCATAAGCCTTAGCAACAGCAGAATTAATTACCTTGAGCATCACTGGTGTAATATCTGCGCCAATGCCATCACCTTCTACAAAAGGAATAATGGGTTGGTCGGGTACATTGAGTGAATAATCGGCGTTCGTTGTTATTTTCTCGCCCTTAGCCGGTACCACGATATGCTGATACATTATTAATATTTCTCCTTAAATTTGCTAACCTTCTAAAAGCACTACCCGGGTGGTGCTCTAACCTGGATGAAGATTATAAAGCAAACGACCTTAAGTGACCGATAGGTTTTTTCCGGAAAAGCGATTAAAATGTAAATTCGCAAATTTTCCGTTAACTACACATAAGGAACATGAATGGTCTGGAAACCCAGAGCTGTCGTCGCCAGCATCATCGAACAAGAGGGTCGCTATTTAATGGTTGAAGAAACTATTCAAGGCCAACAACGGCTCAACCAACCTGCTGGCCACCTGGAATACGGGGAAACGATTATGGACGCGGCCAAACGGGAAACTCTGGAAGAAACCGGCTACCGTTTTGAGCCAGAAGCTTTACTGGGCACAATCCTGGGGCATTCTGCCGACCCCGATCGGGTTTACTTGCGCTTTGCCTTTACCGGGCCAATCATAGAGAAAGTGACTGACTACAACATTGATCCTGATATAACCGCCATACACTGGTTAACAGAAGATGAGATCCGAAATCACCCCACCCTAAAACCCCGCAATGAGTTTGTTTTGCATTCGATAAGCCTCTACAAGCAGGGCATACGTTTACCTATTGATACCCTGCATCATTTGGATACAAGCCCATGAGCAAGCGGGTTATGGTTGGCATGTCCGGTGGCGTAGATTCCTCTGTAGCTGCATTATTACTACTTGAACAAGGTTATGAAGTTGAAGGCTTGTTCATGAAAAACTGGGAGGAAGATGATACGGCCGAATACTGCTCGGCCAGCATTGACCTTGCTGATGCCCAATCTGTTTCAGACCAATTGGGCATTAAGTTACACACCATGAACTTCGCAACCGAATATTGGGACAGGGTATTTACCTACTTCCTTGATGAATACCGGGCGGGTCGCACCCCAAATCCTGACATCATGTGTAATAAGGAAATCAAATTTAAAGCCTTCCTTGACTTTGCAATGGATTCGGGTGCGGACTACATAGCGACGGGACATTATGCGCGCATTGAAACAAGCAAAGAAAATGCAGGCAACCTTAATTTACTCAAGGGTATTGATGACAATAAAGATCAGACTTATTTTTTATACACCCTGCAACAGGAACAGCTAAAACGCAGCTTATTCCCCGTTGGTGATCTACCTAAATCTGAAGTGAGAGCCATCGCCGAGCGTGAAGGCTTCACCACTGCCCGGAAAAAGGACAGTACCGGCATCTGCTTTATTGGTGAACGTAAATTTCGCGACTTTTTGCAACAGTTCCTACCCGCTCAACCCGGCAGTATTGTCACACCGGAAGGTCGGGTTATTGGTGAACATCATGGCTTAATGTATTACACGCTAGGCCAACGGCAAGGCCTTGGCATTGGTGGCTTAAAGGATCTTCCGGAAGCACCCTGGTTTGTCATTGACAAAAAGCTCGCTAATAATCAGCTGGTCGTTGCACAAGGTCACCAAAATGACTATCTGCTTAAACATGCTTTAACAGCATCGCAATTACATTGGGTCGATGCCAGTATGGATGAGCAGGCATCATTAATTGAATTTGAATGTGCTGCTAAAATTCGTTACCGTCAACGGGAAGAACAATGCACGGTCAGGATTGAAAACCAGCAAGCCGTGGTTTGCTTTAAAAATCCGCAAAGAGCCATTACACCGGGCCAATCCATTGTATTTTATAGGCAAGACAATTGCTTAGGCGGTGGAATAATTGACGACATGACTACAGATTGTGCTTGAAATCCTATGCATTTACCTATAAACCTATGCGACCCCCATTCTCAGACTATGATATATAATTGTGGAAGCTAATACCCGTAACCGAACCATTGCCCTCGCCGCACTATTTCAGAGTGTCGACGGCGTTAATCAAATAGCCAGTAGTGGAAAGGTCGACAGCGAGCTATTTAATAACTCAGTCAATAGCATACTCGCCGAAGAAAGTGATCGCATCGAAGATCTTTATGGCGGCATGAGTGGTTTGCGCACCGGGCTGCGGTCTTTGATGCACCAATTAGGCTCCGGTAGTCAGGCAGCAGAGGGCCAGGGCAAAAACATGGAATCTACACGTTATGCCATTAACTTGCTGTATCTGGAAAAGAAGCTGTCTAATAATGATGCTATGTTCCAGCAGCTAATCAAGGGTATTGCAGAGACGCAGAACCAACTGGAGCACTTCGATGCGACCCACACGAATATCATAGCCCGCCTGGCTGATCTGTACACCAATACTGTGAGCAAAATCGGCCCCCGCATTATTATCAAGGGAGACCAAAGCCACCTTGCCAACCCTGATAATGCTGCCAAAATCCGGGTATTACTGATGTCAGGTATCCGTGCAGCCTTACTTTGGCGGCAGGCTGGTGGGAATCGCTGGAAACTCTTATTGGCCAGAGGCACTATGCAAAAAGAAGCAAGCCGCCTGTTGAAGTCCGGATAATCACCATGCACTACCTGTTAAATTCAGGCATATGAATCAAGGTGCATACAGCATGCTTTCAGGGAACGAGGCCCGCCGTCTATTGACTTAGACTTTAAAACCCTTGATAACCTATGCATGCGTACCTATATTAGCAATCCTAACCCAGCATTACAGATAAAGGTTGAAGAAGATAATGGATGTATTAGAGCGTATTGACGAGGCAGTAAAAAACAACCCGGTTGTCGTTTTCATGAAAGGCACGCCACAACTACCGCAGTGTGGTTTCTCAAGCCGTACGGCTCAGGCATTGATGGGCTGTGGCGAAGAGTTTGCTTACGTAAATGTTATTACTGATCCGGAAATTTTCCAGAACCTGCCACGTTATGCCGACTGGCCAACGTTCCCTCAGGTCTATGTTGCAGGTGAACTCATCGGCGGTTGTGATATTACACTAGAGATGTTTGAAAGCGGCGAGCTACAGACAGCGATTAAAGATGCGGTCGCTGCTGCCAAACCAGCACCCGATACCGAAGCATAAATTTAAGCCCTGTAAAAGGCTGAACTTATGTTCAGCCTTTTACTTTAAATACCCGAATTTCAAAGGCCCGCTATCGGGGGGCATCCAATAATTTCAGCGTATCATCCAGCTCAATTTGCTTCCGCAGCAACCTCTTTGACCCCAGTGGAACGAACTGCATCAGTGCAGCACCCGCGATCAGAAATACAAACACCAGACTAAGAATATAATTAATAATAGTATCGGCGCTTAGTAATGCCCCCATACCCAGTAGACTTGCAAGATACCTCGCGGCAAAAAACAATGCACAAGCCAGGAGCAAAATAACGGAAGCATGGAGAAACATTCCTCCCACCTGATTTATCCAGGACCAACGCTGACGTTTCAACTCGGTGACATTTTCATATTTTTGCGATCTTTGGCGAATTTCTTTTTTAATGCGCTTTTCTGAATCGTGCAGGATCAAATCACCAATCCGGCCTTCCCGCTGACTTAACACACTGAAGGGCAAATGAGCCATCACTTTCACATGCTGTCGGAATGTTTGCCGGAATAAATGATTAGGATCAATACGATCCGGCAACAGAAGGCTTGATAGCTGGCTATTTTGCCAGGTTGTATGCACATAATGCCTGATGCGCTTAACCCGGAGTTGACGCAAATTCTGTAGCATTTCTTTTATTTCATCATGCTGCGTAAAATCCGGCTCAGCCTGGGCCTGCACATAATAAGCCGGCTCCTGTGCAACTAATGCCGCCAAGCGCCGCGCTGCTGTTTTAACTTCGCCACCTGCGGCCATGTAACGGGCACATTCATACAAGTGTTCTTTGTCCGGCTCAGGTGCGGAGCGGATAACTTCAAGCGCGATATTAATCGCCTTATCGTATTTTTGCTGGCTGTAACAAGCATCGGCAAGATGACGCATAGCAAAAACGGCAAAGGACTGATCTCCTTCTTCCTCAGCCAAACGTGTGGCACAGGCCAGATGGAACTCAGCTTGCTCAACAGCATCCAGCAAAAACAAATAAGTCCACCCCAGCTCAAAGTGAGCACGGTAATTACGGTGATTCACTTTAAGCGCATCATTCAGCATATGCTTTACAGTAAGCAGGTTATCGTGCGCCTGCGTAGTCTTTAATGCTAAAGACTCACTTAGCTTCCGATTAGCAAAATCCACCTCAACTTCAGCACGGTAAGCCGAGAACCCCGCCTGGGTTTTCCTGGACAGGTGATTACGCAGGTCATCACGCTCTTTTTGCAGGCGCGCACCCTGTTTATTCACCAGGCTAGCCAGCCCTTCCAGTTGGGGCCGCAGGCTATCGAGCACATCTGAAGCCCCACCTATTTTACGTAGGTTACCCTGTAATCCGGCATCTAATAACGAATAAACACTCGCCCGGCTCATTGACTTCAGAGAGGCAAGGTATTCCATGTTGATACGGTGGAAGGTATAACGCTTACGTTCAGGAAAAAAGATAGCACGCACCTGACGAGCTTCTAATCCTTTAGCCATGATTTACATCCATATATTCTTAAACACTCAGTGCGCAGATTATAGTAGCCTTTAAAATTTTTCCACCCTAAAACATTGATAAGTCATAAATAAATCACGAACACTAACAGTGCCGGACAAACCCCCTGATTTTTACAAGTGAGTTCTGTGCTTTCACGAAGAGTCTGTTATTCTGCTCCTGCTAAACAGCATGCTATTGTTTTCAGCGGACTCTGCCCCTATTTAGAATGAAGACGAGGCAAAAACCCCTGATTTGTTGCATGCGTTCTTTACAGATAAGGTTGCGACACTCCGGACAGGTGCTTACAATGCGCCTCTTGTTCGGATGAGTCTTGTCCAACGTTTTAACGCCAGACAGTTACGTAAATGCACTTTAATTACCTAGCTGCTTACAAGTGAATATATTTAGGAGTTTCATTATGCCCTGGAATGAACCGGGTGGTGATGGCAATAACCAGAAAGATCCATGGACCGGGAAGAACCGTGGCTCCGGAAAAAGTGATGCCGAAGAAATCGTTAATAAGATCAACCAGAAACTGGGTAGCTTGTTTGGCGGTGGTGGCAATGATGATAATGAGGGTGGGTCAGCTGGCTATAAAGGCTTGCTCCTGCTAGGTATTGTTGTTTTTGCAGGCTGGCTTTTCTCTGGTTTCTATACGGTTGATGCCCGACAGGAAGCTCTCGTTTTACGCCTTGGTGCCTATAGTGAGACAACCAGTCCCGGGCTGCACTGGCATATACCTTATCCCATCGAAACAGTGGAAATGGTCGATGTGGCACAAAACAGAAGCGCCCAGGATCGTAGCACCATGCTGACTATTGATGAGAATATCGTCGATATAGCAGTGACAGTGCAATATAAGGTAAGTGATCCAAAGGCTTATACCTTTAATATATTCCTGCCTGACTACTTGCCAGACCAAACTCAGGGCACAATCTATCAAGTCATGCGCAGTGCAACACGTGACATAGTCGGTCGCAGCAGCATGGACTTCATACTTCGTGAAGGCCGTGAGCAGATTGCTGTCGAGGCACAAAAACTAATGCAGGAAATCCTGGATGGTTATCAGGCTGGCCTGAAAGTCATCAAGGTCAACCTCACCTATGCGGAAGCGCCACAGGAAGTGAAAGATGCTTTCGATGATGCGAACCGTGCCCGTGAGGATGCAAGCCGTTTCAAAAATGAAGCTGATACTTACGCTAAGAAAGTCATTCCGGAAGCACGTGGCCGGGCGGCTCGTTTGCTTGAAGAAGCAAATGCTTATCGTGACCGTGTCATTGCCCGCTCTGAAGGTGATGCCTCCCGCTTCACGCAATTGGTGGGCGAATACCGCAAAGCACCTGATGTTACCCGGGAGCGTTTATACCTGGAAACGATGGAAACTGTATTGGCTGGCACCAGAAAGGTAATTATAGATAGTAAAAACAGTAATAATTTGCTGTATATGCCACTGGACTCAGCAGGCAGCGCTGGCGGAGACATGCCTTCACCGGCAGCACTCGCTTCACCGTTTATTGGCAGCACAGGCAAAGCCAGTACTGAAAGCATAAATGGCAGGAAATCACGCACCTACCAACCTGGTGCAGCACGCGAGGTACGTGAATAATGGATATCAAAAACATAATCATGGGTGCCGTGGTATTACTGGGTGTTCTGATCTACTCTTCAGCCTACACAGTCGATCAACGCGAAAAAGCTATTAAGTTCAAATTCCGCGAAATTGTGGATGATGAAATTACACCGGGCCTGCACTTTAAGATTCCATTCATCGAATCAGTTAGCAAATTCCCTTCACGGATCGTCACGCTTGATGCAAACACTGAGCGCTTTCTTACCGGTGAAAAGAAATACGTACTGGTTGATTTCTTTGTGAAGTGGAAAATTTCAGATGTAGCCACTTTTTACCGGGCGACCAGTGGTGGGCGTATGTCTGCTGCGGCAAACAGGCTTGAAGACATTATGAAGGATGGTCTGAGAAATGAATTCAGCCGCCGCACCATTGAGGAAGCACTGTCTGAGCAGCGCGATGAAATCATGCAGGGCCTGGAAGTTAAATCGAATGAAGCAGCTCAACAGCTGGGTATTACGGTTGTTGATGTTCGGGTCAGTAAAATTGACTTCCCTGAACAGGTTAGCGAATCGGTTTACGAGAGAATGCGTTCAGAACGCGAGCGTGTAGCACAGGATTTTCGCTCAAGAGGCCGTGAAGAGGCTGAAAAACTTAAAGCTGCGGCAGATCGCAAGTCGACAGTCATCATGGCTGAAGCTTATCGTGATTCTGAAAAGACCCGTGGTGAAGGTGATGCAAAATCAGCTGAAACTTATGCCACTGCTTATCAGGCAGACGCTAAATTCTATTCGTTTTATCGTAGCCTTGACGCTTACCGCAAAACACTGGGTAAGCAGGGTGATATGATGGTCCTTGAACCGGATTCTGAGTTTTTCCGCTTCTTTGGCACTCAAAGTAACGCTTTGCAAAACAACACTTCTGCCCAGTGAGTTTTGGCTGGAATGATCTGTTAACCGCCCTGGCCCTCCTGTTGATTCTGGAGGGCCTGGTGCCGTTTATTTCCCCATCCGGCATGAAAAAAACCTATGAGCAGCTTATTCAGTACCCCGAAAAAACTCTGCGCATTATTGGTTTTGCCAGTATCATTGCTGGTATCCTATTGCTGTTTTTAACTGACTGACCTCACAGACCCATCCAATATGTCTACTAGCGCTCAATACTGGGCACTCCCTGACGGGATAAGCGAAGCCTTGCCCGCAGAAGCCCAACGCCTGGAGGCACTTCGCCGCCAGTTAATCGACTTATACGCGACCTGGGGCTACCAATTAGTGATTCCCCCTATGCTTGAATACATGGAATCACTCAGTACTGGTGCAGGCTCCAACCTCGACGTACAAACCTTTAAAGTCACCGATCAACAAACCGGCCGCATGATGGGTATTCGTGCTGATATGACGCCTCAGATTGCCCGTATTGATGCACACAAACTGCAAACAGGACAACCTAATCGCTTGTGCTACATCGGTACTGTATTGCATACCCGCCCTTTTCGACAGGGTGGTTCACGCTCCCCTTTACAGGTCGGCGCTGAACTATTTGGCCATGCAGGTATCGACAGTGACTTCGAGGTCATTTCCTTGCTGCTTGGCACACTTGAGCACTGCCACATTCAACACCTGACGCTGGATTTAGGTCATGTGGGTATTTTCCGGGCGCTTGCCAGAGAAGCTGAGCTGAGTCCGGAACAGGAAGGGCAGTTTTTTGCCTTACTAGAGCGCAAGGCTTTACCCGAAATAGATAGCTGGCTGGCTGCTTCCGACTTGAGCAGCGATATGCAAAAAATCTTCTCAAGCCTGCCCCGCTTACACGGTGCTGTTAGTGTACTTGATGATGCCACTAAATTATTCGGCAATGTCAGCCAAAGTGTTCGGGATGCCCTGGATTACCTGCAATCACTATCACTTAAACTCCAACAGAGCTTTCCTGCCTGTGAACTGCATATTGATCTGGCAGAACTTTCCGGCTATGACTACCACACGGGTATAGTCTACGGTGTTTATTCTTCTGACAGTGGTGATGAAATTGCCCGGGGAGGACGTTATGACGGTATTGGAAAGCTGTTCGGACAAGATCGCCCGGCCACCGGCTTCAGCACTGATCTACGTAAACTCAGCCAGTTTAGCCAATCAAGGGGAGTGCAAAAAAGCGCTATATTCGCGCCTGCTGACAATAACCCCGAACTGGAACAACTCATTAGCACTTTACGCAAGCAAGGCCAATGCGTAATACGCCAGCTGAGCACAGATACGCCGCAAACTGCACAGGAAGCAGCTTGCACCCAACAGATTATTCAGGATCACGACCAATGGGTTGTGGCAAACGTTTAGCGAGAAAATCATGGGAAAAATCGTTGTTGTATTAGGCACCCAATGGGGTGACGAAGGCAAAGGCAAAATTGTCGATCTATTATGTGAGAATGCTTCAGCAGTGGTGCGTTTTCAGGGTGGGCACAATGCTGGCCATACGTTGGTTATTGATGGCGAAAAGACCGTATTGCATCTGATACCTTCCGGTGTTCTTCGCGGTGATGTCGAATGCCTGATTGGTAATGGTGTTGTGCTTTCACCGGAAGCTTTACTCAAAGAACTGACAATGCTGGAAGACAATGGTATTCCGGCCAGGGAACGCCTTAAATTATCAGCAGCATGCCAGTTAATTCTTCCTTACCATATTGCACTGGACCTTGCGCGCGAGAAGGCACGTGGTAACGATGCTATAGGTACGACCGGAAGAGGCATTGGCCCTGCTTACGAGGATAAGATTTCACGCCGTGGCTTACGCCTGGGTGATCTGCTGAACCCGGAAACCCTGGAAGAAAAACTGAACGCCATTCTGGATTTCCATAACTTTACACTGGAACATTATTACAAAACTGATCCGGTCGATCCAAAACAGACACTGGCACAAGCTCTGGCAATGGGGCAAATCCTTAAACCAATGATTGTCGATGTTCCACACAGGTTGGCCGAACTGCGTGAGGCGGGTAAGAACATCATGATGGAAGGTGCTCAGGGCACACTGCTCGACATTGATCATGGGACTTACCCTTACGTCACGTCATCGAACACAACAGCCGGTGGAGCCAGTACAGGATCAGGTGTCGGGCCACGCCACCTGGACTACATCCTGGGCATCACTAAAGCCTACACAACAAGAGTGGGTTCCGGCCCCTTCCCCACCGAGCTATTTGATGATACGGGTAGCTATCTTGCCAAACAAGGTAATGAGTTTGGTGCTACCACCGGACGGCCAAGACGTTGTGGTTGGTTTGATGCGGTTGTACTTCGTCGTGCGATGCAAATAAACAGTATTAGCGGCCTGTGCATTACCAAACTGGATGTTATGGACGGCCTGGAGACTGTTAAAATTTGTACTGCTTATCAAATGAATGGGGAAACCTATACTGTTCCACCTGTCGACACTGCAGATTATGACAATTGCACACCGGTTTATGAAGAAATGCCAGGCTGGAGTGAATCCACCTATGGTGCAACACGTTATGATGATTTACCCGAGAATGCTAAAAATTATCTAAAGCGTGTTGAAGCCGTAATGGAAACGCCTATAGATATAATTTCTACCGGACCCGACCGCGAACAGACGATCATTTTAAGAGATCCTTATTCGATTGATTGATTTAAAAGGGCCTCACATGCCAGGGGCAGGCATGTGAGGTACTGTCACACAGGATGTGTGACGGGGCTTTCGCCATTCTGACACTGCTCTACTTAGAACTTTGCATACCCCATGCCAACCTAATAAATCCCTTTTATATCATAAAGATAAGAATTTACAGCTTTAAAAAAAGTGACACTAAACGACAGAAATGACAAGAAAATGTCACTTTTATGCGAATGAAAGCGTATTGTATTGCAGTGTTCATTGAAAACAGTTTGTGAGTATATTTACCCCACTTATCACAAACGGTTTAAATTCAGCCATGGTCATGCGTATAATAGCGACCATACCCAATATATATGGCAAAAAAAATGCAAAATACGTTTTTAGATGAATTGACCACCTCCAAGTCACCGGTTTTCTGTTTTTTGGTAAACGGAATTAAATTGGAAGGTGTTATCGATGGTTATGACCAGTTCTCAGTTATGCTGTCTTCCAACCATGGAACAGCTGCCTCACAACTGATTATGAAAAGCGCTATTTCTACTATCGTACCCAAAAACGGGGGCGGTGCGCCTAAAAGTTTCTGATTTGATAAGGCTGCATTAGTAGGTAGCCAAAAAGCTGAATAAATATCATATTAATTGATTCAGGGCGAACCGGGAAGGCCAAAGCACCTCATAAACCTGCTTTAATCAGGGCCTTCTTCAGTTATTGCTCTTTCTTCTCTTAACCATACCTGGCTTTGCCCTGACGGCGAAACTCGCTGGGAGTCATTCCTTTGACTTCCATAAAACGGCGATTGAAATTTGCCACATTATTAAAGCCAACGTTATAACAAATGGTACTGACGTATTGATCCGTTTCCATCAATAATTGACAGGCACGGTTAATACGCAAATGGTTAACAAAAATCAGTAAAAGTATTACCCGTCGCCTTACGGAAGTAGCGGGAAAAGCGACTACTAGTCATTCCAAAATGCTGACTGATTTCAGTCATTGTGAATGAGATGGCATAATTACTGGTGATGTAATCCACAACTTCACTGATTTGATAAAGAGAATCATCATCATCAAAACTTTGTAATTTGACGCTGGATAATAAGCGGTAATCACCATGACTGGACAGCTCCAGCAATAACTGCAGGAATTCGCTGAAACGAGCCAGGCCAGTGCTGGCTTTAATTCGGGTCATATAGTCATTGGCTGACTGACTTATTCCAATGAACTCAATGCCGTGCTTCGCCCGCTCCAACAGGGGTAAAGCCTCGCGTAATTCAGGAATCAATTCACTGGCTTCACGTAGCGGCTCTCCGGGAAACTGAATCACCCGATCACGAATACTAACCCCCTGAGCCGGCATATCCATCGAAATCCAGTTATGGGGCAGGCGTGGCCCTGTCAACACCAGGTTTCCAGGCTCAAAACGGCCGATATAATCGCCCACAAAAACTTTGCCGCTGGTTTCTACTATAAGGTGCAATTCATACTCTTCGTGGTAGTGCCAACGAATTAACTCATTCGGTGCAACCATGCTCAAGGCATCGAATATAACCATAAGTCCCACCCGCCTCATAACCCAAAGAAGAGTTACGCTGAAAATCATGTTCCAGTTCCGGCGCCCGGTTAGTGACCGGTGTCTTGGCTACCATTCCCACGATTACACCTCAAAGATCAAAATGTGTTGGCATCATCACAATATCACGAATAGTTACCCCCCGAGGCCGGGTCAACATAAACATAATGGCATCCGCAACCTCACTGGCTTCCATCAGCGAACCAGATGCCTTCGCCTCCTCAAGCTTTTCTTCCGGCCAATCCGACAACAAAGCAGTAATGACCGGCCCCGGAGAAACCGACCCCATACGAAATACCATGTTTAAACACTTGTCGGCGGGTAGTTTGCACAAAACAGTTAATAGCCCACTTCGATGAAGCGTAAACCGGCTCCCAGGGTGTTGGGAAATGAGCTGCCAACGAACTTGTAATAATAATATCACCCACGCCGCGCTCAATCATATGTGGCAATACATCACGGACATTCTTCATCACTACATTTATATTGAGATTCAGCATCTGGTCAATCGCATCAGGTTCTGCATCCACCAAATCACCACCCACATAGATACCGGCATTGACATGGAGGATATCCAGCTGCCAGCCAATCCGATAATACCCGGCAACAATGTCGCACATTGAGCAGAGTCCAGTAAATCAATAATCAGCGGCAAAGCATGGCCTTCATATCGCTTACAAATACCCTCAACCGCCTGTGCGTCACGATCAATAATGATAACTTTTGCACCCGCAGCCAACATTGCTTCAACACTGGCAAGACCAATCCCCGAAGCTCCACCGGTGACAGCAGCCACCTTGTTAAACAGAGGCAGCAAATGCTCTGTTTCGCGAGGATTGGGTAGTGAAGAGTCAAAAGACCGGCTCACGCAGCCACCCCTTGCCCACGGCTATTCCGGACATTGCCGGCAGCATCAAAATAATGCTCAGAGGCCTCCGCCCACGAAACACCGACTTCATCACCGGCAACCAAGTCAGTACGCTCATATTGACGGATGATCAGTGGCTGTTCTCCTGCCGCTGCCCCGTCGCGTTGCAGGTGAATCAATGTCTCATTACCCAGCGACTCAACCATCACCAATTTACCCCGCAGTTTTGCCTCACCCACTGAAGTAATCTGCATGTGTTCAGTACGCACACCCACTTCAACCGAGCCTTGTGGCGAAGAAAAATCAGATGCCGGTAACATATTCATGGGCGGCATGCCAATAAACTGCGCGACAAAAACGATTAGCCGGGTGGTCATACAGCTCAAGTGGCGTACCCACTTGCTCGATAATCCCATCCCGTAAAACCACAACACGATCAGCCAGTGTCATAGCCTCAACCTGGTCATGGGTAACATAGATAGTCGTCGCACCCAGATCACGGTGTAGCTGTGCGATCTCGATTCGTGTCTGCCCCCGCAATGCGGCATCGAGGTTAGACAACGGCTCATCAAATAAGAACACCTTGGGTTGACGGACAATAGCACGGCCAATCGCTACACGCTGACGCTGACCGCCAGACAATGCTTTGGGTGTACGATCCAGATATTGTGTCAGGTCAAGTTTAGCGGCCGCCGTTTTAACTTTCTCATCAATATGGCTTTATCAACTTTGGCTAACCGCAGCGAAAATGACATATTTTCCGCCACTGTCATGTGCGGATAAAGCGCATAAGTTTGAAACACCATCGCCAAATCACGCTCTGCTGGCCGAACATGCGTAATATCATGACCATCCAGCATCAATGTGCCAGCATTAATGCGCTCCAGACCAGCGATCATCCGTAATAACGTAGATTTACCACAGCCAGACGGACCGACAAAAACAATGAACTCACCCTGCTTAATGCTTAAATCAATACCTTTGATGGCATGAAGTTTACCGTAATACTTATCAAACGGCTTCTAAATCAAGAAATCCCATGTTTACATCCTCATACTTATTTCACGGCACCGAAAGTCAGTCCTTGTACCAATTGTTTCTGGCTAAACCAGCCGAATACCACGATGGGGCCAATAGCGAGCACGGAGACTGCTGATAATTTTGCCCAGAACAAGCCCTCAGGACTGGAATAAGAAGCAACCAGTGAAGCGAGTGTACCTGCGTTAGCTGATGTCAGGTTCAGCACCCAGAAGGCCTCATTCCATGACAACACCAGACATAACAAACCGGTTGAAGCGATCCCACCCATCGACAGCGGCAATAACACCCGCCGAAACTCATCCCAAAGGGTTGCACCATCCATGCGTGCTGCTTCTAATATTTCGTTAGGAATATCCTTGAAGTTTGAATACAGCATCCAAACCATAATGGGTAGATTGATCATGGTGAAATAATCGTCAGGGCAAACAAGCTATCCAGCAAACCCAGCTTCTGGCAGATAACATAGATCGGAATCAATGCACCTACCGCAGGCATCATTTTAGTAGACAACATCCACATCATAATGTCTTTACTG